>WUAP02123349.1:0-15628 GCA_015163945.2 Stichodactyla helianthus | reverse complement strand
GTCTTATAATTTATTCCTTTCTCACTAAATTACTAAAGTTCTTTTTTCCTATGACAACCTTTTTGCAAGTAGGTGTAGTTTCCTTTAAGAAAATTAACATTATACCAATCTGTGGCTGTAACAGCACTCTTTTGCAAGTTAGTCTCAATGACTTTTACATTCCTAGGCAACTCATAAAATTGATGATCATCCGCATACATGCAAAAATTTGACCTCATAAAATATGCAAGATCATTTCTGGAATAAGTTCCATAACAAGGGCCCAAAACACGAGCCTTGAGGACAACCTCTCTTTATTGATATCCATGAGCTGGTGGTGTTACCAAGTCTTACTCTACCATAGTGATTGGTAAAATATGAAACCTAATGAGCTTGACGCTTTCTTCATTGAATCCGTAAGCCTTCAACTTTGCCAATAACAATGGATAATGCATACTATCAAAGGCCTTACTCATATCAGTCGAGAGTAGGCCAACACAATTTCCAGTATCTATTGCTATTCTACATCTTTCTAACATAATTAGAGCAGTTTCACAGCTGTGCATCTTCCTTTAAGCAGTAAGATATCCACTCATGCAAACATTAAATCTACCATTTACTTGTTGTGAGAGTAGTTGTTCAAACACTTTGTTGATCATAATTTGAACACTCACTGGTCTATAATTCTGCTGATCCATTGGATCATCTTTCTTAAAGACTGGTGTCCATTCTTCCTTTTTCCAGTCATCCAGCCAAACCCCTTGTACTATGCAAGAATTATATAGAATGGTTAATGGCAATGCCAATTCTCCTGCCCCACACTTTAAGACTTTTGGTGGCACAAAGTCCCATCCAGTAGATTTGTGTGGATTTAATTCCTTTATTGTCATCTCAACCTCTTTTGTATTTAATTTATGAAATCCAAATGGAAGCCCACTGCTAGATATATTTTCCAATATAGCCTTTACACTTCTGTGGTCATTAAAATCCTGGGGGTGGCCAGTACCATTTATCTTATCAACACAGCCAATACCATCAGCTATAGATGCAAAGTATTCTCCCATAACCTGTGCTCTCTCTTCCTGATCCCTGCAAATTTTACCATTAATGTTCAGTTTGACGTCTGCAGACTGGTTGGATTTAGTTTTTGACCCTAAAAAGGGCATAAATGTTTTAAAGAAATTCTGTGGTTTCATCTTCAGTTCCTCAGATTTTATTTTCCAATAGTACCCCATGGAATAAAATCTTCCTTCATTACAAGAGAACAACACATTGTTATTGTAGTAGGCAAGTGAAAGTACTTTTGTTTTGTTATGACTGATAAATTATGGTTCTACCTCCCAAAACACCACTACAGTGTTTTATAAAATGGATATGTCTTCACCTAATTTGAATCAACTGTAAATAATTAATTTGGAAGCTCAAAAAGAATGCAAAATAGCAAATAAGACCCTGACATATAAGAAACAATGATAGTACAGAAAAACCAGTTTTTGTAGTTTATTTATTTACTATTACAGTTTTTCTACAATTTTGATTATATATTAGTTAAATGATGCAAACCATGGCAAATAATACAGAAAAAGCCACACTAAATGAGAGTTTCCAGTTTTCAATCAATGTACTGCTACAGTAGTATTTTTACAAACCTTTTTATAATCAATGTTCCTCTAGAGATGCAACTGTATTTTACACAACTATTCTTTTTGCTTGAACAACATGATTGACTGGTTAACACCAATTAAACATTTGGTACAGCATTATTTGAAAGAGCTCTTTCAAACACTTCATTCATTTCAGTGTCAGTCGTAATCTCAGCATGTTGCTTTAACAGCTTGTCACCAGCTGTCACCCCCCAACCAGCAGGAACTGATAATGAACTGCAGTATGGTCGACCGCTTGATGGTTTTAAGTTTTCCCAGTAGTAACGACATGCCCTACAAGAGAAACATAAGTTCCAATATCAAGTAATGTTATTGACAATAAATCAAGACCTCCATTTAGATAAATTTCTCACAATATCGTATTACAGTAATCATTTGCAGATCATGTAAATCGTATATTTCTTCTTACCTTGCTCTAACCCAAGGTTTTGTGTGCTGTTTTAAGCCTTCTCCCCAAGCTCCATGCTTCATGCTGGCAAGTGGAAGTTTACCCCTTTCTTTGGCAAGCTGATAATAATTTTGCAGAATGTTAATTTATAATTAAGCAATGATAAAAGAAATCAATTCATATTGATATGAGCAAATTAATGACATCTGCTTACTTCTTCACAAACTGCACGAATATGATAAGGTTCAAAGCCACAGCATCCACCAATGAAACGAATACCCATATTGTATGCATCACGAGCATACTTCTGCATATCCCATCTGGTACATATACGGGGCTCAAGACCTAAAATTTACAATTGTGCATAAGGAAATAAAGATGTAAAAGAACAAACTGCAAACACTGTTATTATAGTACAATACTGCAGTTATGGCAGCTAAAGACTCACCAAAGGGGAATTCAGGCAGATCAATGAACCCTTGTTTGCCACAGTCAGGTGTATGGTAACCAAGTGGTTGAACCATAAGATGGCATTTAAGACCTGCTGCATCAAGTCCCTCTTTCATCAAACGCATAACCTCCAGGGATTTAACTGGTCCATAATGGCAATTAACACCAACAACATCTGCACCTGTAAATTCATTTCAAAAATCAATAAGCTGGACCAATTATTCCATTTATATTACGTGGTTGTAATCCTGGTAACTAGATTTTTAAAACAAATTAAATTTCAAGCTTTCTACATTGTTCTTTATGTCAATGATGCATTGATTAATCCAGGCCTAATAAAACTGATTAATATAGACCAAGAAAATGAAACTATATGCAACAGTATTGATTTGCAATGCTAAAATTAAAACCAATTAGAGACCACTATCATGATATCACATAACCCTAACCCTAAGGGACTGTTCAATTTTTATCAGGAGGAGGGAGGGGCATCTGAAAAATTTGGCTATGAAATGGGGGGGGCCCATAGAAAAAATATGGTATGTTGTATGGAAGGTCATGCAAAACATTGACAAAATGAGGGGTGGGCAAGTGAAAACTTTATGGAATAAAAGGAGGGGCTACATCGTATATCATCATCATCATCATCATACACAAAATGTTTAGCAAAAATTCAAAAAACCACCAGCCCCCACCTCCAGATAAAAAAATGAATGGTCCCTTAGGTCAGGGTTAGGATTTTTAAAATCAAAATTGAAGACACATAATAGCTGAAAGGCAACATTACAAATACAAGAAACATCAAGTTAATTGGTACCCCTCAGAGTTTCCTCTGCTCAGGGGGCAAAAAATTATATGTAGTCCTGTCAGATTGTTATGTACTCTCTTACATCCTCTCCCAATTTCAAAGGCAAATATTATTGCTTTTGTTTTAAATATCAAACAACATGAAATCTAGAATTGCTTAATTTTCTTTCCAACCAAGAACTGGGCACAGCCAGTATTTTCACTTTCTGATTTACACTTGCATTTATTATATAGATATCAATGAAATACCAGGATTTCCCCTGTTTCTAAAACTGCGTACACATTGAATATATCAATATCACGTGAAGATATCACCATTGCCATGACTACCCTTGTATCAACCAATCACCAATGGCCTCAAAATTCTTCCCTGATCCTGGATATTTCATCAATATTTATAAAATAAACAGAACAATAAAATAAACAGAACAATAAAATAAACAGAACAATAAAATAAACAGAACAATAAAATAAACAGAACAATAAAATAAACAGATCATTTCCTGCGCACACTCTTTAGAGATATCATCAACACTCAAAGATAAAATTTGTATCTCCGTGTGCCCATGTAATATCCTCTAGTTGTCCCACACCAAATGTTTTTCAGCCTTATCTAGGTTATGGCAATTCCCTTCACTAAAATATAATATCAATTATATAAAGCGCACTAAATTGCTTGCACTGGCTAGTCAATTAATAGGTATGTTCCTTGAGGTCCTCATGCCCCTAATTCTGGCAGTACAAAAATCAGCTGAAGCATTTTTAAACCCACAGCACTCTATATGCTGAAATTAGTTATACTTTAATCACTAAACAGCATTAAATAGGATTGGAGTAACCCCACTTTCTACCCAGGGTAAAGATTAATAGGTCACAGGTTATGACACAATAAACTTTCATGTTTTTCATTTTAAAAATTGCAGTCAGCATGTCACGTGCTTTTGAAATACCATGAAATATGGTGATAAAAAATGTAGGTTCCAGGGTGTCTCCTGTAAAAGAGTACCTGCTTTAACCAATCTGACCGCACATTCGCCTGCTGAGACACCATGCATATCCCCCTCTGGTCCAATACACAAAGAACAAGCTGTTGGTTTTCCTGTGGCTTTACACACTTCAACAGCCCATTCAGCCTCCTCCACATGTTCATAATACTAATACATGATACAACATTTCCATTAGTGATCAGTTGATTGGTGTTGAAGAGTGTATTGATCAAGTACAAACTGAATACTATATTAATGACCCTTGAGTCATTTGAATCTGGTGGCACCACTGCTGTGAAAGAATATTCACATAATTGATGATTTATTTCTAAGATTTATATTTATTTCATGTGTTGAAAGTGGATGCATCAAAAAAGGAAGCCAGTATTGTATGCAATCCTATATTCATCTGTACATGATTATCAAGAAATAGTCTGAAGTTCGCAATCAATTAGCACACATTTTCTATAATCACCTGTGTCATGATACTAAAACATCTTATCAGCTCGAGTTTGTAATCCATGACAAATGACATAAACAGCTTAAGTAATAAGTGGGTGTATTGTTGAAGTTGGCATGCACTCTTAGATGATCATACGTATACATATATATATATATATATATACATATACTGCGATTTGCAAAAACTTTGACCTATTTGACAAAAACTAAATATATATAAAAATGGGTAAGAAATTATGGGATATCTTCACTGATATTTTTTCTCACTAGTCTGCTATGAAAGGTATGTGAAAAAAATATCAGCTTGGTTATCCCATAATTTCTTGAATGAATTTGATATATATTTCTTTTTGTCAAATAGGTCAATGTTTTTGAAAATTGTAGTATACATTATATATATATACATATTATATATATTTATAACATAGCTAAGATATAATGCACGCTCTGATTGGCTGGGTACCTATGAAAAAGAAATTGAGGGTTCATGGTGATAGTGCATGCTCTCGCACGCTGACATCAAATCTTTTCAAGCCACTTAATTAGAACACGAAATTGCTTTTCAGGATAAGAATAATGATAAAAAGTACATTGTAGATAATTCTTCTTATAAAATTTCACATAGAGGATATTTGAGGATTTTCAAGAGCATTTTTAAACGTTTTTCTCTTAAAAAATGGCTGAATGAATTTTCAAATCACAATGTTTTCTGTGCCAGGAGAGAAAGAAGAAAATAAACCCTTTTCGACATATAAAAGCTCTAGCTATGTTATATGATAGAAATATCATGTGTGGAGTGGTTGCCCAATTCTCTGAAGCCAGGCACCATGTATAAAGTGTTTGAAGGTGCACACCTTTTACCCCCTTCCCTCCATCAGTACTTCATTTTATAGGGATTTAAAGCTACATGGAATGGAAAGAAGTCCAAACAAGGATGTGAGGTTACTGGGAATCAAACTTTTGGGCCTTATGTACAGAAGGCAGCCAACTAATGACCCAACTGAGCCATCCTTCCTTTGTTCATTATCCCTTATTAGTTTGATTATTAAGTGTAAGCCAATCAATCTTTGATCCAATCACAAAGCATCCACCTATATAGGATGTAGTATTTGTGAAGAGAAATTCCAATTATCTGAGTGCCAGATAATCTTAACTTCATTTTTTCTGATAATAATTATAAGGTTTATCAACTGCATGATTAAAATTTCAATGCAAAAACCCAATTCATCAAAGGAATTATTAATTTGCTTATTTATAAAAATTTTTAACACTGCTCTCATTCCCTTTCCTCCCAGTAAATATTCACATTCCTTCCTCAACTGCTGTAATAGCCATTCTATTGTAACCCATCTCTTCTTTAAAAAATATGCTTCCTACTAACTAAAGGAAAGACCTTATAACCTGCACTCTATCCCTCCCTCTGTCCTTCCTCAAGGCATAAAATAAAAATCAAGTTATAGGTCATAATGACTATTACATTTAATTAAGATGTTTTAGTAATCAATGCTGTCATCCACAAAATTCATGCCTTCTGACTTCCCTTTACCAAAATGGAATTATAGGTGTGTATTTTGAATACAAATGTCAAAATTATCAAACTTGGTGTCATACATACCTCAGCAATGAGAAAATCAACATCTTTTTTCAAGAATACTTCTAATTGCTTGTTAAATTCAACCTGACAGGCTTCTTTGCCTCTTCCACTTAAGTAGGTGGGTGTCTGACAAACTCCACCAGCAACAAGGCAGTCCCCTTCATTTGCCACTTCATGAGCAATATCGCATGCTGCTTCATTGATGCCTTTGACCTAACAATCAAGAGATACAATTATTATAAATGCCCTCTATGGAAAAAACTACCAATAATGTAAATATTCCCTCCTTTTGATTATGACTAGAACTCACAGAGTACAGTGCTTAGATTACTTTTGGTCAAGAAACTGGCTGGCCAAATTGAATTTCCATTAATAATAACATATTTCACTTAAGGCTTCCAAATCAAAATGATACAGTTGAAAAATTACTCCAAAACAGCACCACATTACTCACAGTTGGCTCAATAACTATATATACATACCCCATGATTCTGAGCTGCTGAGTTACCACGGTTTTCCAGTTTATCTTCACTGGCATAGAAAGTAAATGTCTGCATAACATCAGAGCCTGCACGCAGAAACTCCCTGTGAAGTTGCTTTACTATAAAAAAAAAACATGAAAAACCCAGTGTATTCATTTCAGTTGTTGAAGCCTTATGCATACCTCTGTATGTCTAGATTAAAGACTTGTTTTTTTCAGTGTCAAAATATTCATAAATACCAACAATAAAATGAAGGATAAACAACTACAACACTTTGAGATTTCACTGAGCTTCACTGAATCATGTGAATATTCTACACAAAAATGAGGCTACTTAAACCCTGAACTGGATTATTGAAGATGACATTAAAGTAACACCTTGCTTTTTATGAAAATATTGAATAATTAATATGTGAACCAACTTTAATTTCTTATTTATAAATAATCACAATTCAAAAGCTGCATGGTAATTAAATTGTTAAAAACTGGCATATTTTAACTTTATGATCCAATTTAAAGATTAAAATTTGCTGGAAAAAAATTGTTTATTTTAACTTGCATTGTCCAAATTTTAAAATAATTTTTTTTTTTTTAGAATTCTCAATAAGTAACTCATTGTTATTTACAGTTTTATACAAAGGCTCTATTGTGAAACCAACATTTTGATGAACTAGCTGTCAACTGGCCATATAGTTTTACCAATAAGCAGGGAATAATAATTTAACACATCTAAAAGCTATTACTTTGGCAACAAAAAATCCATACGCCAGAGCATTCAAATAAGTGGTCATAGGATAAACTAAGGTGTTCCAATTTGTATCCAATAAATGAGGTGTGTCCATATTTGGTGGTGAATACAATGGCCATTGCATGCCATCATTTGGGTTATGTGATACATACATTATTGAAATTTATCACACAATGCATAGCAAGTAGATCTATTAAGAATCAAAAAAGCTGACTGAAAACAAGTGTGATTTTTGCCATAATTAAGGACGAATTTTCTTTTTCAAGGTTTTTGTTGAATAATAAATCTCAATTCAGAGAGAATATCACATGATGGTGTTGAGAGGACAGGATATGCAGGACTAACCAGTATATTATAATACAGGATTTATTGTAAACTTACAAGTTTACAATACTATATTCTTACAATGTTGTATCTCACGAAACACGACTCAAGTTACTTGATCTAAGGTCGAATTTTCGTTAGGTTTTAGATCACGTCTTACTTAGAAGTAATCAGTCAATCAAATAGTATTATAAAAGATAGATATTTATTACGCACTAGTAAAGACCAGATTGTACAAATGCGTGAGCTACCATTTCTTTCAGTTTAAAACTGATAAAGCTCTTATCTAGCAGTCTTTTAATAAACTAGAATACCTGCTTCAGGATGTTCAATGACTGCTTCTGGCGTCCATGGACCAGCTTTTACGTATCCTCTCTTCTCCAAAGCGAACACAAAACCGCCATCGCCAATAACGACTTCGCCATCATTCAGCCTTTCTAGCAAACCACGTTTCTAATCACACGGAAATAATCCAGAAATATACGTTTAATTTATCAGTTCTTAAGCATGAGAAAAACACAAAAAGTCTTTCTCATCTTACCTCAGGCATTTTTGATTACGAGTTTGGAAAAAGCAGGTAAAGATAAATTGATCTCAACTCAAACACCCAATTACGCACTACGCAAAGTTAACTGACTAGTATGCATCTAATACCAACACGTTTCTTTTCTGTTTATAAACAAGTTGTACAAGATTGTTCCTTCTCCAAACACGTCATTGGCTCATTTAGTTCTTTCACAAACCAGAAAAACGCACTGGTAACAACCGGTTTTCTATATGCAAAATATACCAGGCTTTTCAGTAACGTTGATCCAGTCTTAAAAACATGTAAAATAAGCCTACGGTAAATCCTTTTATCGTAATAAAAATGTAAGAAAACAAGTAGGTTTGTGTTTTAGAAAATGGAGTTTACGTTAATCATAAACTGACACGGGTTTTCTCATTCGTCTTCATTTCAGGCCGGGATTACACGGTACCGGACGAATTTTTGACCGTTCAAAAAGTCGACCAGTACATATACCGTTTACACCAGTTTACATGGAGCCGTCTCTTTCATTGCACAAAAGATCACCGTACGAATTTTTATCCAGATAGCGTGGTCCCGTGTAAACGGAAGGCCTAAAAGTACAACTTTTTGAACGGTCAAAAATTCGTCCGGTACCGTGTAATCCCGGCCTCAGTTCACGCTAGTGTGACATTATAGAATATTTGATTTATCGGAAAAAAGAGTTTACTATCAAATTTTTTACATTGAAAATAGTAAAACTGCAAAGTTTCGTAAAGATTCCCCTTAAACTGACGAAGATATGAATTTTTAAAGTAAGCAGTTGGTGACTATTTTCGCAAAGCGGAAATGTCTAGCCTGATAACGAGGCTCGCCGTGCATGCGATGCACGTCCACAGTACATTTCGTTGTGAAAATGTTTACTTTCAAAAATTCATTTCTTCGTCAGTTTGAATTTTTATGAAACTTTACAGTTTTAATATAATAACGGGGCCAATTTCATAGTAAACTTCTTCTTACGATAAATCAAATATCTTACAATATCATGCTAGCGTGATAATTGAAGGACTTTCGTGTTTAGCTTGACCTGCTGACCGATGTTGGGTGCTATCAAGAACATGAAAAACAATTTAAAAAGCTAGAGGTCTTTTAAAACGAGAAGTTTTCCTATATAATTTCCCTATGATCGACCGTAGGGAAAGCTAAATCGCGCGTGGTTATTCAGCTCAACCAACACATTCACTCACCGATGTATAGAACGGTAACCACTAAAATAATCGCACAAGCAACCGTAAGAATAGTTTGTATTTGGGTGTTTTAATTCGCCGCTATAATGTCAGTAATGTAAGTATTCAGCTCAGACTGTTGTAAAAGTTAAACTATTACACAGAACCCTTAAGTAAGACACTTCTCTGGCTTTTTGATAAGGCGAAAAAAATCTTGTAAGGGATGCTGGTAGAGACTAAAGAAAGGTTTTTGAAGTGTGAAGTGGGTTAATGAAGGGGACCTCCTTTCTGATCTCCTTGTAAGTGTGGGTAAACCAAAGACTAAACCAAAACTTGAAGGAAAGGTTATTTTATTATGTACAGGTTTGCTATTACATAGCAACCTCAAGATTCGAAATGTACAATTCTAATATAAATCATGGAATCTGTCAAACCCACAGCAATTATGAATTTCTGCCCCTTATATTATTTCTGGGTGTAAAATTAATATATCAGTAAAGCTTCATTCTCTCGCACAGCTTTACTTGACAATTCCTTGTTTGCATTTTAAGAGTTCAAGATATGTACACATAATGGGATGATACACGATCATGGAATACTAAAGTATAACATTTACCAATGATTCCTCGTGGGAAGAATTAATTTGCAACGGTGAAATGTATTTCATAATATTTTAAGAATAACAAATGACGCGTTAGACCTACCATAGTATAACAAACACACTGAATGGCCATTTCTAATAATTATTTGGAAATAGAATTTATGGCTGCAAAGAATTGTGGTCACATGTACTGACGACAGTTTGAATTAACTGCAGCTCAATACATGTATTACTGAATGCTTTATTACGTATGGATGAAAGATTCTCTTGATTTCCTGTTGCCAGCAGTGTAAGTTGTCTTTGTGAATGCTATCTACATATAACATTGAAAGTGTTTTGACCTACGTCTCAAAGCCAAGGAAAATTGAATACAAGCTTAAGCAATTTCTCTTTCATGTTTAATGGTGAACAAAACTTATATAATGCGTTGTGGTTGGTCATAAGTGGGCCTGGGTATACTTTATGTTTTTTTTAAAAAAACTGCAAGACGAGTATCTTGTTAATTATGCGATATAATTTAACCGAAAAGTTTCAGAACTTTTCTGTGGATTCCTGGGGACAGGATAACGTGTAAACCAGGTATAAGCCAGCAGACCAGCGTTATGCAAAAGGGTCGAAAAAGACCGACTGGCAGTCCCGTGCTTGTTCATAGTGTGTAATGTGTAGCTATTAAAATTCCCTGCATTGTAATGCACGTTGCATGAAATATCTAGATTGTTCCAGCTAGGCGCTTGTCTCAGCCTCTGTCTGGATGGTCTCTGCTCTCTGCCTGGGGATATGGAAGCTTCTTAATTTCAACATCTCTTGTAGCTGGTCACGTGGAAGATTGGAATAAAAGGATTTGCTCTTAAATTCACTAGACAAGTTGTCTTCTATCATGTGTATAATAGTCAGGAATGTTGGTCTTGCTTTAGGACTGAACTGCCAACAAAGGGTCATCAAGTCGTATCTGAAATGTTGATGTGAAACATCAACTCTCCAGTTACAAGTGATAGCTACTGCGCCACATTACCCCAGCCCAACTTAACCCTTATGCACCATTCATAGTTACTTCATTGGATTATTTAGTATTACACAATAACGATGATTAGACTCACAGTTCGTTAGGAGCATCTAATGGTTTTTCCATTACCCCGCCATCAACAACGAACTTAAGAACTTCTTCGTTAGACTTGCCAGGGTAGGGCTGGGATGCGAGAGTTGCCATCTCCCACAGGACTACGCCATAAGACCTTTAAAAATAAAACGTGTGAATACCTCACGGCTCACAATATAGCTATGCCGCTTATTTAGGAAAGTTTTAATTTAAAAGTTGGACAGCTATCATACCACACATCTGAGGGAGATGAGAAGACGCCATCTTTAAGGGATTCAGGTGCCATCCATCGTACAGGAAGTAAACCTACAGGTAATACACCCATATATACGGTATTAGTAAATATCAGTTTAGAAATGGTAAAAAACATGATACTTACCTTTACCGCCTTTTCTGTAATAGTCAGTCTCGTAAATATCACGTGTCATCCCAAAATCTTTACAGCAGGAAAATGAATTGTAAGTGAGAACGAAATTGACACTAAGTCAATAACAATAAAAAATGAAAAAGAATGAGAACAACGCGAAAGAAAAGCTACGGAAAAAAAGCTACTTAGTGGCGACGTGGGTTGGTAACTAAACAATGCATATTTCTTACCACCAATTTTAACTGTCAGGTTCTCGTTTACCATACAGTTTCGAGCAGCAAGATCCCTTAGGTAAAAGAAATAATAATATGAATGCAACAAATACCACCATCGAATTAAAGATATTTGATATTCCATACCTGGTGCGGATATTCTCAATAAACATCTCAAACATGTATATATATACCTGTGAACGAATTTCCGCGAGGCAAGGTAAGCCATTCCGTCTGCTATTTCACCAGCCATCTGTAGCATTTCTGGAAGTGTTGGTGGCGGTAGTTCACCACCCTCCTACACATCAAAGGAACCATCAGCTACATTCATTGATATATATATATATATATATATATATATATATTAGTAGGCATTATGATATCGCACCTTTGGTCTCCGTGATCGTAAGTGATTCTTCAGGTCGCCGTTATGCATCAATTCCATAATGACAAGTGTTGGTTGTCCATCAGATACTACACCAAGTAACTCCACCACGTGATGACAGTGGAAGGCCCTATTAACGACATGTTACTATCCATTAACAAATATCATGATAGCTAGTGACACCCAACAGATCATACTTACTTCATAATGGACGCTTCCTGTAGGAACTCGATCCTGTCTCTCACCGAGGCATTTTCACTAACAGTCTGAAAATTAAAATATCAGAGCAGGGGTGTGGTCAAGACGCACAGCGTGCCATATAACCGCAATCAATGAAATGATTTTCACTGGATGGATAGTGATTGCACTTTTTTGATTTGGTTCAACTGATATCCGCACATCGCGAAGCCATACGAAAACAATGTATTCATACTGACGTAAGATGATTGTCTACTTCATCATGGCACGTTTGATGCATATGGAGTAATACCTTAACCGCTACTCGACACTTGGGTTTGTCCTTCACAATATCCAGTGCTTCTCCTTCGTACACCATACCAAACGAACCTTGACCAAGCTCTCTGATCAGTTTAATTTTATCTCGAGGAACCTCCCATTCATCGGCGATATACACTAAAAATACACAAGATAAGTACGTTAGATAGATAGTACCGAGCTATACTTGCTCTTTCTATCAAATACAATGTATAAAATACAATGTATAGTACCAAGCTATACTTGCTCTTTCTATCAAATACAATGTATAAAAGAGTATAGGTGCAATACAGGCCAAAGACAGCCATATGACAAAACATACCATCAGTAGAATTCAGATACTCCGGGTTGACTGATGCATACAACACGGTATGAGCCTGCTTTGCTTCATATCTGGAACGCAATCATGAGCAGGATATGGGGAAGTTAATGGTACTACATGCCAGACAGACGTTCAACCGACGCTAGTTACCTTTTGCGTGTAATGTACCAAACAACAAGCCCACAAGCCAAGATGATAACACTACAGGCAGCTAAGCTCGTTCCGACTATCACTCCAACATCCATAGATTTCTCTACTATTGCTCCTTTATCGACTGAGAGAAAACAAAAAATAGGCATTAATCATTAGACAATTAGAAGTTGAACTTCTAGCACTGGTTCAAAGAAGTCGAGTATGCAAGTGTGTACCCCTGTACTCACTTTCTCTAGGTTCTTCGTTGATAGCAAAATATATAGTATCACTCCACGATCCATTGCCAGCGGGTGTTATGGCTCGCACACGCGCACTGTAGTTACCAGCGATACCAACTCTTTCTATCCATGTTTGTGAACTTGCAAGTTGACAAGCTACTTCAGGCTTGGTTCGAGATGGCTGGGGAATATTCAAATACTGTTACAAAACTAACGTCTACTGGAAGAAAAGCGGGACAGGGTACTAAATAAACTGTGATGACGCATTGGGGATGACAACGATATAATATTGAACTGGGTACTAATGTAAACTGTGATGACGCATTGGGGATGACAACGATATAACAACTGGCAAGACTAATGATCACAACGACAATATCAAAACTAAAGTTCTACTCACATAGGAAATCTCAATGTGGTATTTCAGTACCACGGCATTGGGATCCTCTGGTGCAATCCAAGATATGTTATACTAAAACAATTAATAAATACTTAGATTAAACTCCCTCAGGATCGAACACACGAAACAACAGTGTAACATCGTTGTAACAAGTTTGATTGACTCACTCTTTTTGTAACATTTTTAACCTCAACTTTTACTGGTCCTCCGAGATTGTCTGCAAAAGCTGAAACATTGAAATAGAAAAATTAATTTAGTAAAGATACCCTAGTGTGTTACTCCTAACACATAATCAGTTCCTGTGACCATCTTTTTCCATTTCCCTCCATTTCCCTGCGGTTTTATCAACATCAATCATACCTCTTCTTCCCGTACGACTCTTAGTACTTGAACAAGCAGTGTCTCGCGCACAATCGACTTTAGTACAAGCACAGACCTTCATAAAAATACACATATATTAGTGGTACACGATCCAGTATGTTGGGAAAGGGACTGGTTCAACCAAATACAAGACATTACCATTATTGTGTAGTCTGTAAAATGTCTCAGTCCAGTTAAAAGTAGTTCTCCTTTATTTCCATCTACAGCCTTTGTCATGATTGGTGTACTTGTAGTAGGAGAGACAGTTGTAGAGAGCAGCCCACCACCACTGCCGCCAGTAGCAGTGGTAGACAGTTTACTGCTTGGAACAGTAGATGCCATGATTCCATTAGACGTAGGTAAAGCTGAAGTGCACAGTCCACTTTCCTGAAAAATTTAAAGAAACTGAACAAAAAGCTGACTGCATGCAATGACAAGCTGTATTCAAAATGGTTTAAAAAATTCTAAATATTAACAACCACTTTGAAATATTGACAGTGCATAATAATGATTTTCTCAACAGGCGAGAAATAATTTCAAGGTCTTCCAGCTGGTCAACTAACCTGCTGTTGACTGGAACAATTAGTTCTGTTCAGAATTAAAGTGTCAGTGGTTGGTATAATTGCTGTCTTGTTCGTTGGGGATGGGTTGTCATCCCTATCTTTAGTAAAGAGTACCCTGAATAATGCATCTTGAAATTCTTTAGCAAAAATCGCAGCTTGTTTTTCAGGTCGAACAACCTCTTTCTCCTTGTTACAGACACAGGTGATGTTACATTTTCCTGTTCAGATATTAACAACAGAATACCATGTTACATGACACTTTTCCACATCCGAATTGCTGTTTTTCATTCTTTAGTCTCAAGTCTTTTTCCTAGCATTGTATCGCACAGTTTAGTAGCAAACCTTATAGTGAATATATATGCAGCATTTTAACATTCATGTTGCTCCCAAATCCATTGTTTTCTGGCAGTCATAAGAAATGAAATACCTTCATCTTTGTTTTTATCACCATCATTGTCATCATTATCATCATCTCTTCTACTTGGTAGCACTTGTCTTACACACCAGTCAATGTTTCCCTGTTTCCACACAGAGTATTGACTTTCTTGATATCTGATGACGTATTTTGTTATGTTACCATTAGGAAAGAGAGGAGGTTGCCATTTTACCAGAAGTGAATGAGGGTCCAAGTAGCTTACTTCCAAACCAACCACAGCAGAAGGAACTGCAAAATGACAAGCAACAATAGTTTCTAAGAAATTACTAATTTACTACACAATTGCTAAGATGTATGATCAATATATTACATTAGCTTAAGGTAATTCTGAAGAAATAAAACCGCACATGGAATTTTCCTGAAACTTCGCACAGTAGTAATTTTTGAGTTGTTTATCCACAAAATG
>WUAP02123327.1:0-15634 GCA_015163945.2 Stichodactyla helianthus | reverse complement strand
TTATCTTCTCGTGTTCAAATTTGATATCTCACTCGTTCGCTGCGCTCACTCGTGAGATATCAAATTGAATACTCGAACATAAATTCCATTTATAAATAAATTCTATTTATTACATGGCAAGGTAATATCACGTGCTCTCTTTGGCCAATTTGCGGTCTATAACTTACGGTACAGACCACCAACCTTATTTCTATGTTCGCCTTGCCAATATTAAACATCTCATTAACCTCGCTTGCTCAGTCTGTAAATAAGGTATGAGTCCTCGTTTTCCACTTTTTTATGGCCTGCGCTTTGGCCATACAAAGGCAGTGAGGAAAAAACGCGGCCTATAACTTACGGCCCTCGCGCTCGGTTAATAAGAGGTATTTATCGTATATTTCATGATCAATTATACTTACTGGTAAAGAAAGCAGCAAGATTGGCTGTATAAGTAGAGATGATGATCAAGATAAAAAACCAAAAAGAAGCAGCTAAAATCCTTCCAGAAGGTGACTTGGGAGTATTATCGCCTCCTTGTTGAAGCATGGATGCTGTAGCGAACCAGAGACTGTTGAATAAGTTAAACTCGTCACCATCTCCTTCTCCCGTTTCTTTGGCTTCAGCTCTGTGACCAAAGGGGCTGAACAGATCGACTGCGTACATCATGACCGTCACAAAAAGGACCTTTGAGGCAGAAAAAAACACAAAAAATGATTGATGATAAGGTCACTGAGGAGATTAGAGATATAAGGCAGGGGTTAGGCGAGAAAACGTTGGCAGCAAAGTTTTGTTTGTATATCTGTAAAGCTTGGATGCAAAATACAGGAAACAAGGACTACTTTAAAAACAGCTAATGGTTGGCCAGAATATTTCAGGATGCGTTGCGCCTCAAGGTCTGGACACACACTACTTACTGGACATTTAGCAGGGAAATAAAGGGGGCATGTTTCCCCGCATGTGACGTTCCCATCTTGCATGGTCAAAAATCCTGTTGTACGGGCAAAACTTTGTCCTTGCTATTGGCTGCTTTCTTACACGCAGAAACCTTTTCATTTTGGCGTAATTTC
Organism: Stichodactyla helianthus; assembly: GCA_015163945.2. Classification (NCBI taxonomy): domain Eukaryota; kingdom Metazoa; phylum Cnidaria; class Anthozoa; order Actiniaria; family Stichodactylidae; genus Stichodactyla; species Stichodactyla helianthus. Next base: position 14,588 of record WUAP02123327.1, on the reverse strand, counting down.
ATCAACTTTCAGGGGAACTTTGAACAAACACAATACTTTTTAAATTCTCATTCATGGGACAATTCCATGTGCAGTGAAGACAAGCTATTCTTTTATAATTGTTTTTGTGCAAAGTCCATTCTTTTCGGCTACCTTTACCAAACAATCTTGATCCAAAACCTCATAATATTTGACCCTTTTGGATTGTTTAATCCAAATGAAATACTTCTGTACTTACAACTGCGATGGTGAGAAGCCAGACGACTCCATCAAACGGCTTGACAAAAGCAAACAGTTCCACTTTTTCATCAGTTTCTTTCTGCATGATCAGGCTGATGCTAAAATCCCAGAATGGCTTACTAAAATCTATCAACGCTTCTCGTTCAGATGTAATGGTTATCGGAGCAAGTGCAAGGTCTGCTTTCTGAGAAAAGGAAGAGAGATATTCGAAGGAATTTTAGAACCATAAACTCTGGAGAAACATGAAGATTTCACACCGCACATGGATATATATACTCCATGAGTTATGAACTTCTTTGAAACTACTGATTAATACAATGGAATGCTTAGCATCTGTAAAGCGGTAGGAATTATTACCCAAGGGATGAGCCTTCCCCTTTTACTTCCCCTTTCTGGACGTTTTTGAAAGTCTAGTGCCCTCAAAGGCCTAGTCTCAGTCCAAAGGTCACCTGCAAGACAACCAAAAGCCCTTTCATACCTTGTTGATGAGGTCACCTAGCATTCCAGTATACTTGCCATCTGGGGTCCTTCCTCCGTAACTTGTATCTTTTCTTAGTAAGATCTTGTATCCAAAGCCAGTCTTTCTCGACAGCTCGTTTAGTATATCCAAGCAGAATCCCTGCAGGCTTGTGTTAGACACAGGCCGTGTTTCTATGCTACCGTTACTCCACTCGAGGAAAGGAGGTTCCTGAAAAATGAATAGAAATAAGATGAGAATTATAAAAAATAGAAAAATGAGGAAGGAGGGAAAATGGATAAAAGAAAATGTGAGTGGAGGAGACTAAGAGGGAAAAAGACTCCTGAAAAATGAATAGAAATAAGCCAGTGCAAAAAGAAAAACCGATCAGGAAAAAAAGAATTACGAAACAAAAGATGAATGGAAGAAAGGAGAGGAAAGAAAAGATGAGAGATAATTGAAATTAAAAGGAGAAGTGCGAAAAGAGAAAAATGAGGAAGAAGAGAAAGAGGATGAGAGAAAATAAGAATGGAAGAGAGGAGAGGGGAAAAACTGGCAAAAAAGAAGATAATATACCGAATGAAAATTATGTGGTAGTGACGAAACCAGGGGGGGAAGTAAGTACATAGTCAATTTCAAATAAAAAACTATAACATGGCAAATCATAATCATTTTGATTCATTAATCCCCTTACAATAACAGCCGTAATCCTCAGAATGTTACGTTCTCTGGAGAACTTTTTTCCTGTTGGTCCAGGATTGTGACACTTGGTTAATTCAGCAAAGTCTCCCACCCATTTTATGGGATTGACGTTCTTCATTGTGATGGCATCTTCGTCGCCTTTGGTGTTCGGTTTCCACGAGCCAACCTTCGTGGGGTAATTGAAATAGAAAATTACCCAGTCTTATGAAACAAATGGTAGAAATGTCAAGAAACACTGCATATGAGACAACAACAACAACAACAAGGACAGGACGTCTAAAATACTACAACTACAGCAACAAATAAAATACAGCATTAAAATCAAATTAAATAACATTCGAAAACGACAGCAAAAACAACAGACACAATAACAACAGCAGCAGTAACGGCAAACACAAAAACAAAAGCCACAAACATTAGATATACAACAACAGAATTATACTTTTGTTGGAGAATAAACCCATTTCAGACCACGTGTCATTCCCTTGAGAAAACGATTTTTCTTTCGGGCTCCTCCATGTTTCTTCTCGAGCGTTACCAAGAAACAAAGAATCGTATTCTCAAGGGAATGATCACGTGGTCTGAAATGGGTAAACATTACGTCTAGAGTGATTTGGTCTATTAATAGCATATCCACCTTTTCGACGTCCTTCTCTCCAATGTTAATAATGTCAAGAACTCGTTTTGACTTGCGCTTGCCGTTGGTATCGAAACTAAAGAATCCCGTGAGTCCACGATGATTAATCTATAAAAATGACAGCCAAAAACAGCTCAAAACTTGTTTGAATATCAGCAACTGGGAATCTTAGTGCTAAACTTTATGTCCATAGTCGTCCGTCTAGCCATTTAAGGGTTTGTCTAAGTCGCGCAATCCAGACTCACCGTCTTTAGCGGTGCCAGCAACTTGTCACCAACTTGACCTGGTGTTGTTTTAAGAGGACAGGTTTCAGCTGAAGTAGCTGGGTAAATACTCTGCCAAAGCCCTGCCGATATGAAGCTTCGTATGGCTCGGGATACCACGTAAAGAGAATCGTTCATGGCCGCGTAGACAACCTTGGCAAAAAAAAAAGTTAAAATGATCACGGATAGTGTTAATTTTAAGCCATGAGATCCACAGCAGAGCCGGAGCTACAATTTTGTGAGTGATGGATTCAAAATGTGGAAAAATATAATCACTTACGATATACCGACCCGCTTGAATTCCCCTCACGCTCGTTGCAAAACCTTGCGCACCCCCCTCCCCCTCAAAACATTCCGACACCTCATCCCCAGGCTCTGAATATTGACCGGTCGTCCCTTACTGGTGATAAAGGCTTGCCTCTTCCGGCACTCGACGCTATCATTTCCAGCTGTTTAGAAGCCTCCTTGTTTGTCAAATGGAGACTGAGTCCAACCATTCCTAATATTGATGGGTACGTCTTATTCTGACCAGCTACTTCCTGTGGAGAATATAGATTTTGATTAGTTATACTACAGCTAAGCAAACACAATGGTTACACCGGAAAATGGCGGTAAATGCCTAATCCCAGGATGTCTAATTGTACTGGAGCTGTTTTGGTTAAGAGGGCGTAAAGTGACGACACTGGCACGGTCACGTGACGGTACGGAATTAGAGCGGATTTTGTGTGAGTCATGAGAAACGAACGACACATCATGGCCGTACTGTAGCTGTACTTTACCGTAACCGGTACTATCATTTGTAATCAGATGACGTACACGAAACCAACGAGAAGCCATTTATGTCAGTACCATAAGTTTCCCACTCATGCGAAAACTCTTTACTACTTTATTGCTAAGCAAACTCACCACATCTGATGAAATCCATTTGTAGCCTTCCTCGTTTATTCCTACGTGCAACACCTGTAAGGAAAGAAACATATGATATATAAGATATGAAAACTGACTCTAGTTAGAACACGTACAACTATAAGCTCCAGAATTGAAAACAAAGTTAAGCTTGAAATAGGTAAAAATAATGCATTGGTTAAGGTTCAAGTGTGTGTTATACTGTACTTGGTTCATGATGTGCGCCATATCTTTCTGATCACATATCAAGATCACGTTCTTGATGTAGGTGGTCAGCAAGACCTGAAGAGACGAGGCGGTCTTTTGTGGATCTTCAAGGTCGAGTTCTGGTATCAACCGTACATTGAATCTGTCTTCAATACGGGCTTTGGCGAAGAAATGTGACGCAAGACGAGTCATACGTACTGGGAAGAAACAAAGTGAGAAATGTTACAAACCAATTCGCCTTTCCGAAATTCATCGGAGGACTGAAAACGAACTCTGCAGCACAGAATTGTGGGGCTGAAGTTTGAGACTCGCTCAAAAAGTGCCGCCATCTTGCATTGAATGCTCAACTATTAAGGTGAATGTGTGGTTATGAAACGTTTGAGCATCAGCGATCAATGCCAATCCAGAATTAATGAATGGCGTTCGCATATCACGTTATATTTTAACTTCTGATTTAATGGCCTCCGATAGCCTTTCCATGGATGTCGACACACGATTAACAGTAAGTGCTGTTAATAGAGCTTTACTGGTTATAATGCGGTTTTTTTTTTTTTTTTTTTTTTTCCTTTTTTTTTCCGGTTTCAATTAGCCTCAGAAACCGCTGAAATAAAGTCAAAACTGTTACCTACAACTTATAGCCCACCTGCAACAATCAGAACTCTGTACAACAATTCCTGTTAGGGAGGAAAAAGTAAAAAAATCTTCCAAGAACTTTTTTCTTATCATATAGGTCCCGGAAGTAAATTTTAATAGAAGTGACCTCACATTTTGAATCTCTATAGGGGTCAGTCTCTTGAAGCCATGGATACGACCACGTGACCTGTTAGTACAACAGGAGTCAGCCCATACTACTTACCATCATACACTACAGCGACTTCATCAAATCGGAAATACATGGCTATATCATAAAGGGCTTGGCTAATGACCGAGTAATGCGGGCGCATTGACAACACGTATTTGTTGGGAGGGTCATCTCGAAGATTGTCAGCTGTGATCAGCGGTATCTTCAATATGTCACTTAGCGCAAAGGCTTCTGGGTCATTAGAATACAAGTCAAAGATACAAACAGCAGTGGAAAGTTTCGCTGCTATCTCTGAAAAAAAAAATTAAATATCATTTGTTATTTGCTTTCTCAAAACTCAGAAAGCGTTTCGTTTTGGTTATTTACATCAAATTTGAGGGGCGCTTTGCATGAACACAACAGTTTCATGTGCAGTGAAGGACAACAAGCTATTTCTTCGGGCCTGTGTTTTCTGGCCCAACGTGTGCGCGCGAGTCTTGAAAGTCACCTCCCCCTAAAAACGAACTATCCCTCACCCCAGTACCGGGTATCTAATCATGCAATTCAATACTTGATTACAAACGCTAAGCATTGGCCATTTCTTTTATGACTGCCAGAAATTTTGAACATCAGTTTTTTTTTTTTTTTTCTGCTAAAAATTCTTTTACTAAACTAGCGCGCAGGCAGTGTTAGTCAAAACATTCCTTTAGCCACATTTGAAGAGAAAGCGGATAAAAATTCTTCTGCCAAAAACTTTTCCCATGGCAATTTTCAAAGCAAAACGGATCTAAAATGTTTCTCATAGTAAAGAATTGTAACACAGGTACACATGGCTATGGTGCAGCTTACCTCTGGACAGCAGATTGTTTCCAGTTGCTTTAACCATGATTGGCTTGAGAAGATAAGCTTCAGGAAGAAACTTGGCATTGATTTCGTAGGTGATCAGATACCTTAGTGTGTTTACCAAGCTTTCATATTCGCCGTTATAAAGAACACCTGATCAAGAAAAACTTACATTGCTTAAAAACGTAGTTGTTTGGTTCATTTCTTTTGTTAAAAAACTTTATTTCAAGAAAGTAGGTAACTATAGACGAAATGCAAGACCTTAAAGTATAATTCAAGAATATCTGCAAGGTTGCCGTAAGCGAAGCAAGTGTGACCACAAATGAAGTTACATTTTCAGTATTTTTAACGGGCGAAATCTCAGCGCAAGCACAACAATGAAAGAAGAAAAGAGAGAAAATTAAGATTCCTCCTTGCGCATAATTTTCCCCCCCGTGTTGCGCTTCCTTCTCTGTCGTATTTAAGCAGCGTATGAACAAAATATATCATTTTGTCCAGTATCTCAACCTTTTAGGACGGAGAGCGTTTTATTTCTACTAAAATAAAGATCAGATGATGGCTTAAGTTAATCAGTGTTTGATTGGAAGCATGATGAAATAAATTTGCGCTAAAATTAAGCTGAGTTGAATCAAGTCGAGTTTAATCAAATAAAAGAAACCAGTGCATAGCAGTGATTTGTTATAACTGTATCAAAATTAAATTTGGCAAATTATATATAAAAAATAAAAAATAAACGGAACCAATGCTATAATACAAACCAAACTATTCTATCGTGATTAAGATGTAGCAAGCGATGATTGTATTTTGTCAATTCGGTTTTTAAAACACTAAATGGCCGGCACGTTCCATAATTTTTATATAAAAATAGCGGAACCAATGCTATAATACAAACCAAATTATCCTATCCTGATTTAGAAGTAGCAAGCGATTGCAAAGACTGTATTATTTGTCAATTCGGGTTTTTAGGTCAACCTGGGCATACTCTACTCGGCTTGACTGCCGGCCAAGGTTTACAAAACACTAAATGGCCGGCAGTTCCATATTTGTATATAAAAATAGCGGAACCAATGCTATAATATAAACCAAACTATCCTATCCTGATTAAGGAGTAGCAAGCGATTGCAAAGACCATATTATTTGTCAATTTGGTCTGTTAGGTAAACCTGACTTCACGACTACAATCGCGAACTGGAGGACTAGTGCCGTTAAAGTCGGGATAAGTCAAAATCTGATGTAAGTGGAAGCGTTCATTACTCAAAAAAATCTACTTACCAATAAAAATACTTCTGGAAATGGTAGCTTGAGATCCTCCAATCAAGAAGAACCCGACAAAGAACAATACATTGTTCAAACTTAACATTTCATTCACTGCACCTCAAGAAAAACTATAACTCTGCACACAGGCGATTCAGTCAGCTGAAATTCAGTCCCAAATCCTTGAAAATATTAATAGTTATGACTCTAGTTGTCCAAACAAAATGTGAAATGTCTGTAAGCCGTGAGATTGTCCTCCTACATCACGCTTTGATGGTGTTTCAAACAGACTCATTCCCAAAACGACATTCTATTTCATTTTTTACTTCGTAATTAAGCAAGGGCGTGAGCTGAAGATCTCAAATACTCACCAATATATATAAGATTGTGCTCCCCATTAATGATGAAATAAGGCGGGATAAAATCATTATCGCAAATGTATTTACTCCAAAACCTATCAGAGAGTAATCGCGAAAAGGCAAGCTGCAGGTGTGTCGAAGCATTAATAATGAAAGAAATTCTCATTTTCCGCCATCATTATTTAGCTTGTTTATTTTTTATTTATTTTTTATTTTTTTAGGTTTGGTTTAACGCCATCAATGCAAGCAGGCTTAAGGCGCTGTTAGGGACTACGCAATAATTATCAGGAGGGGGGGTGAGAATCCAGAGGGGGGGGCATAATCTAAACTTATGTCTTGAAAGAGGAGGGGCAACGTCCAAAATTAATCAATGAAGGAGGGGGGTAACACCTAACTTTAATTTGAACCTGAAAACTCAACAAACCAATAACAATAAGATGAAGTCAATCTGTCAGTCAATAATTTATGACAAAAATTCTTGGATGGCCAGCGCAGCCTCTCCAACAAACCAATGGCATCTCTGCAGGTCCCTCAGACAAGCTTGATCTGTGAGAGATGTGAATAGAGATAGTGTTTCTTGGTTTTCTTGATCCATAACATCAGTTAGGCAGTCTCCTCACTTTGAACGAGGGGAGGGGGGTGCAGTCTAATTTTTTCCGTTATGGTAGGGGGGGCAAGGCATAATGTTCTTCATTTGTGAGGCGGGGGAGTCATTAACTTTTTCGATTTTTTCGCTCATTTCTCAACCCCCGCCCCCTCCTGATAATTATTGCGCAGTCCCTTACTCCAAGCAATAGACCAAATCACCTAAGGCGTAATGTTTACCCATTTCAGACCCAAGTGTCATTTCCTTGGGTTTCGTTTCTTTGTTTCTTGGCGGCTTAAGAATTAATGAAAGATTTGCATTAATATGGATGAGCCTCAAAAAAGAATTCTCAAGGGAATGACACGTGGTCTGAAATGGGTAAATATTACGCCCAAGGTGATTTGGTTTATTTTCCTGAAAACTTGTCTCACAATTTTGCTGCTGTAACCCGATTGCGAGAAGTAGAACTCCGGCTCTGAGTTCAGGATTCGCATAAAGATAGGCCACCCCTCCCCACCCTTCTACACACACACAAAATGCAAGCCAAACACTATTCTTGGTTACCCAGACCCCTCTCGACCAACCCTTTACTGTTGAGAGAGGGTCTGAGATAATTGTTAATCAGGTTTTGACAGTTTTTGCAATATTCAAAATGGCTGACAAGATTTGGGTCAGCAGACGACGGTTAATACATGAACTTACGTCATATTGCGTCCTTTGCACATGAACTAATCAAGCTTGTCCGATCCAAAGCGAGGCGGGCGCCATTTTGAATATTACAAACTCTATCTCTACAGTAAAGTGTTAGCCGAGAGGGGTCTGGGTAACCGAGACTACAAGCAATGCAGGCTCAGAGAAAGAGAATGATACCAAGAGCATGCTCATTGGACTGCTTGATAACAATGATGGTTTTAATAAATATATGTAAGACTAACAACTCAGTTAAAAGAATAATTAGAAGCTTTACTGATTCCAAAGCATCTTGAGGTGGCAGCCTAATTGAACTGTTCTTAGAGGTTGTCTTGCTCTTAAAAGCTCGCACTCGTTGCCTGGAAACCGTTAAGCGCAGCTTAACACAACAATCAATCATTTCTATCCTATACTGAAGAACTTGAAATCCAATAATACCTCTGAATGTCGAAATGTATTGACCAAACTACGTATTGTATAATCCATCTTAAGTCCTTTACGTGAAGCGAACAATGACAAAGTCTCAGACACGACAGTCAAAGACTAACTTGAACAAATGAGAAAAGATTTTTTCATTACGGCTTGAGTCATTTGTGGCGGCGATAGTCGGGTTGAGTCAATAAAGATCATCAAACAGAATCAATAATATCTCATCAATAATCCGATGAAGAAGATTACAACTGTCATCCACCATGTTAACATTTAACCAGGCACCCAGAAAAATAGACACAAAAGAAATAGGAAAATGTAGTTTTTATTTAGAATTCAAAGAAAAGAATAGTACGAAAGAGTTTTTTTGGTGTAAAAGTGGAAAAAAGTAAGGGAAAGGTTTTCCATGAAACAAGACAAGCTGGCGACAAGCCGACCTCTTAAGTGGTGTTTGTCTCATGTACAAGATATCTAGCTTACATTTGCATTTGGTGAGACATGTTGAATTAATTCAAGGTTTGGGTGAGGTACTAGTTGAAAGGGAAGAGATTAAGTGCTTGGAGTAAAAGTTAGGCTTAAATAAGTCATTATATTCTGATCGGTACAAACCCGCAGGAAAAAAGTTATTTATATGATAATTCTTTGACGGCATGCAACTGCTTGTGATGTGAAATGGAAAACTTCGGTAACCCCGGTGAAAAAAGCGCTTTTTCCTTTTTTTTTTTTTTTTCTTTTTCTTCTTCTTCTTTCTTTCCTTCTTTCCTTCTTTCCTTCTTTCTCTCTCTCTCTCTCTCTCTTTCTTTCTTTCTTTCTTTCTTGCTTGCTTGCTAATAATAATTTTTAAAAAACCTTTCCTGAAATGTTTCAAAAACCTCTGTTTTGACTGAGTGAGAAACTGAAATCAAGGTCTGAATGAATACTCCAATCACTCATTTGATCATCTTCATTCGCTTGACTTGACTTGTTTTAGCTCAACGCTATGCCATTTGCATGCCTGGCTGGTGTCCTCACTACTCTTTTCCTGCCGTATATGGTTAGAGTATTTATACCACGCGTTTACTCAAGGTTTTTCTTATATTGCGAAAGACTTCCCCCATTGTCGTCACTGCTATCGTCACATTTCTTAAAGCATCTATTTCCGTCGAGATAACAAAATTACGCTCAATGGCGTTCGATTACTTAAAACGCAATTCTTCGGAGATTTTAAAAAATATGACCAAAGGTAAAAACAAATCCGTGGGCGGAATAAAAATATTTCAGAAAAACTGAAATTATTCGAACACTCTGGATTGGATGGATGTCTGATACGGTTTTGTAATAAAATCTTGGAGCTGATGCCATGAACAAAAGAGCGTTTTTTTCTCTTCATTCCTTTTTTGGGGGGTTGCCTGTCGGCACTTGGAAATTTTGACCCCACAAATTTTTTTTCATTGATCTTCTGCGACTGTGGTTTTCGAGGCGTGAGTGTGGTAGCACAATCTGTTTCTACTGTCAAAGTTTTATCCGAGAAAAGAACCAATAGCTACCGACGAACCGTCATTAGAATATTCATTTTCTTTTCCACCGACAACATAACCTGCTGCTAGTGATTCATATAAAGACGACCAACCAATCACATGCCGAGAATTTCAAGCTGAAATTGAATAATAATTTTTTTCTTAATTACAAATTCATTTCTTGACTCATAACAAAGAAACCGAACCCGCAACATTAGGCTTCGTTTTCTGGGATAAATGATTTGAAATCAAGAAACGAAATGAAAATAAAACAAAGGCATTTCTTTGGGAGCTTTCACTGAAAGCCTTTTTGAACTTTATTTTTTCTAACTACGAATACAAATGACACAGAAATATCGTTAGGAATGATCCGAATATTTGATTGTAATTCACATTAATACAGAAATAACTTTTTCGTTCACAAAAGTAAACTGCATTTTGCTTGTGGAGTTGTGTTCTGGTTTCAAGACTTCACTAAGTTGCGCCTTGGGTAAATTGTATACCTAATTACAACACGAAATAAAACAGTTATAATTCTGCACATCACACTGCAAACGAAACACTACTTTCAAAAATTGCTAAACTACAGCGGTTACTAAAATGAAATAGCCTTTAAAAATGGATAAAAAGGGGGGGAAATTACCGAATTTATTTTTCACTTCGTCAAACACATAGTATATATTTAATTAGAACTTCATAGGTAGAATTGTGTGAGAGAAAAAGTCTAGATGGTGTTCTTCATAACCGTGAGCAGGTGTTTGCTATCAGATGGTGAAATATCTTCGCCACACAGTGGTGACCCCAGATATTTCTCACTTATCAAGCCCTAGTTTCTTTCTCTGCGCTTCGTAGTGAGAAGCATTTCGCTTCATAATGTCCATACAAGGCCCAAGAAGACGTTCAAATGCTTCAACCTTCAAGCGTGCGCACTTGCTTTTCCCTTTAGAATAAACTGAAGCGGAGCGAGTTTGTTTCATGACCAAAGCCAGCTCACCAAAGATCCCTCCTTTCGACAATATGGAGATTTCTTTCTCGGCCTTGCCATCAGAGACGGCGACACGTACGTTGCCTTCCTCAATAAAATACATGCAATCTGCTTCGTCTTTTTCTTTGATAATACACTCGCCGTCCTCAAAAACAGTTTGCTCTAAAGCATCAGCTAGATTTTCGAGTTCTTCGGATTTGAGACTTTCCAACATGTCGACCTTCTTGAGAAGATTTATGTATTTCTCTCTCTTCCTCATTGCCGCGCCGGCAACTATTCTCCTAAAGGTCGCCTGATCTAGGGCCCATACTATTCCTTCAGTTTTGGCTATGATTGTAGCATTTCTAGGGCAGTTATATAGCAAAGCCAGCTCGCCAAAGCTTCCTGCATTTTGGTAGGTAAAGACCTTTTTCGGAGGGCCTTCGGGTTGGTCAATGAAAACATCGTATTCACCGCTGTCGACAACATAAAAGTTGTCTCCGTCGTCTCCTTGTTTTATCAGCATTTCTTCTGGCTTAACTCGCTTTTCAAACATAGCTTTCAACACTTCCTGTAACTGTTCGACTTCACATGCTTTGAAAAGGAGGATATTCTTCACGGCTTCTTTCAAGCGTTTCAACTGCTCCTCGGTCTTCGGGTAATGAACGGTTTTAACATCGCTTTCTTTGTTTGGGTCGTAGGCATCTGCCGATACGGCTTGTCTTCTTCTTCTGCCAGTCGTCGGTTTAGGCGCATCACAACTCGGCAAATCATCTTTGATTTCGTTTTCTACCTTTTTCTCGGCCTTGCTTGATTGACTCTTGTCTTTTCTTCTCTTGAACATCGTGAAATAATCGGCTGCAAATTCTACCAAATCGTCAGGATTTTCCTGTATGCATTTAACAACAAATCCCTCTAAAAGACTAGTCAACCCAGGAGGAATACTAAACTGATTGGACATGCTCGGTGGACGATTCGCATTGACCAAGAGAACAGACGCGAAGAAACATGGCTTAAATGAATCGTGAAACCAAGCAACACTTCTTTAAAAACACCCAAAATGTTAGCAGCTTTCGATGAATACGATGGGCTTGGCAAGCCAGTTGTAAACACTAAGCTTCACTACCGGAGATTTCCACTGTTCTTTGAAATATGAATTTTCACGAGACGTCCAACACGAATGGCCGCCTTCAGTCAGCGAGAAAACTGAGCGAGTAAACTGCTCACAATGCAATAAGATCCACGACAAACACAATGCCAAGCCTTCTTCAAATGAGAACGGCTGCTTGAAGAGTGAGTATTTCCTATGGCAACTGACTGTTAAAGGATGACGTCACGGCAATGAATGTTATTAGAAAGGCTGGGCCGTATTAAATATCAATTGCAAAGGCAGAATTTTCGAGGTTCATTTGAATAAAATTATTTTCTTGTTTCCTTTCTTCGAGCAATACTTATTTTATTGATAAAGCAGCGTTTTTAATGTTCTTCCGAGCTCTTCTTCTGACGGACATTTCGATTAAGGGGATATCCTTGTAATAAAAGGGTAAATTTTCGATCGTTTGTGTGTCGTGCTATATGTTATCTAATACGCCAGGTAGAATTTTAGTCAATTGTAACTTTAGGATTTTCAATATGTCAAGCACCATTTGACCCTGTCAAATTCAACTACATCAGTTCTGAGGTTTTAAGGATTTTTTCTTCTTCGCTTGTTTTACTGAGTTAACGCTAGAAAATTCGGCTAACGATTTTTTTTTTACCCCACCTTGTCCTTTCCTGGCAACCCGCAAAGCAAATCATGAGGAAGACTGATAAAAATACCAACAGTTTTCGAATTATAAACACATAAACTAGGGCCTGGATGAACGACGTACAGCAGAAATCTGTTCTATTGGACTGGTTACCTAGTACGAGATCACTAAAACCAATACCTGTATCAAGAATACTAATCTACGACAAATGCTAGTGCCTGACCGTTGGGTTATTTACCTCTTATTAACCAGGCACGAGGGCCGTATGTACCGTAAATTATAGGCCAAGTTTTTCCCATTTGTCTTATGGCACAAGCGCTACCGCGTGGGCCATTATAAAAAAGTGGGGGGGAAACGAGGACCGAACAAGCGAGTTTAAAAAGATGTTTATTATATAGCAAGGCCAACGCAAAAATAATGAGTAATTTTGTTTTTTTCTTGTACATATGTGGCGCGATTTAGGGGTCGCCGTTAGCTGTTAGCCTTGCGCGTCAGCTAACATACCACGTGACTGAGAGCAATATGGAGTATCCCACGGGCTAAATTCACCAAGGACGGCCACCAGAGATCTCAGTTTTGTGGCTACTCAGTGCTTGCGAAAACAAGAACTGCCTGAAAATCTTCATTTAAAGCGATCTACACTACTAGTGTAAGAGGTTACGGATCCGACATGACAGGAGCAGCTTATGCGCACTAGGTCATGTATGCCTGTCCGCTCATCACAACTGCAACTGCTCGTAAGTACAAACTGAATACGTAGTTCGGCCAGTTCATGTGTTCCCCAAATACACTGATGCAGTCATAGTTTGTGCACACATATTTCAATTCACTCAAGCTATCCCCCTTTCCTTCAATTAAGAATTATATATTATTATACTTCGCACTATCTTTGTCTCTCTTTGCGAAATAGCGAAGTTATCCGAATGTCTAGCAATGTTTCACGCAGCTCTATTTTTTATATTCTACATCATTTTTACCAAACATAATGAATTTACCTTTTATTACAGGCCACATTGGTTCTTATGTACGAGTATAGACCGGTGTGAAGCTTACGCCATTGTTTACATTTGCTAAGAAGTTATTCTACGACTTGCAATAACAGAAAATTCTCAGCTCATTGTGGCAATAACGTTAATAATCCATACATCTTTTGTAAAAATTAAGATTAGTTTAATTATCATGATATTATTATTTTGATTGCTTCTTTAGAAAGTACGTAATTTCATGACGAAACAAATGTAAGTAAAGATCCCCCTACTGAAACAGGTTTAAGAAAAATCATTTTTTATGGGCAAGAGATGCATTTGGCTGTATATTTTATTTCTATATAACAGTATTTACGCGTGCATTTCAGAATTAAGGATGCCTCTATCTGATAATGTAGCATTAACTTTTTGAATTCATTATATTATGAAAATACGCAAATAATATATAGAGAGAGAGGTTAAAAAGCCCGCATGACTAAACCAAGTTGTTGGCACGTTTGGCCTTTCTATTGTATAAATATAGAACAGAGCAGGCTTTGTTATTACTTGATGTTGCGTTACACTCAAGATGAAATAATATCGGGGCCAACTTGTTCAAAGCCTGATTAATTCTAATCCTGGGTTAACTGTACAGGTTTTATTAAGAGTTAACCCAGGATTACCACTAATCGGGCTTTGAACAACCGGGCCCATTGTTATAACAACGCACTTCATATATAGTGTCTTAACTAAGAAAAACGTAACAAACATTAATTAATTCCGTTTTCTTTTGTTTTATCTTTAATTTTTAGTCAAAGACATACACGTTTGTTACATACAGGGATCAAGGAATGACTGAAAAGCACACCTTGGTAGAAACGTATAGTTAAAGGAATTTAATTAACGATATGTAATAAAATAGAACTTTATTTACACTCTTGCAATAATCTATGAAACCTAAAATCTATATAACCTAAAATAGATATAATATATATGGCTTTCTCTTTAATAATAATCTTTAATCCTTTAAAATATCAAATAGATACATAGGATACAAACAAATACAAATATACCACATATAT
>WUAP02123316.1:0-11850 GCA_015163945.2 Stichodactyla helianthus | reverse complement strand
TGGATGATGTTTACTAAGGGAATAAAAGTGGCAGCCACGTTGGATGATGTTTACTAAGGGAATAAAAGTGGCAGCCACGTTGGATGATGTTTACTAAGGGAATAAAAGTGGCAGCCATGTTGGACATTGTTCTCTTCACACAAAAGTGGCAACCATACTGGTTGACGTTCAATAGTAAATAATGTGACAGGTATTTTGGATGTTTGCTGTCAGTGAGTTTTACCCAAATTGTTAGACCTTTGCTAATATAACATGCTTGCTCTCTATTATTTCAGTGTATTATTGTCCAAACTGGAAAATCTCTAATCACACCTGTTTCACTAACAAAGCCTCCACCACGTTCTGCCGTGCTCCAGGTCAGTCAACCACATCTTTGTCATAGTTTTACTAAACTTCTTGGCCTTTATATTACTCATTAGTATACTTGAAACAGAATAGTCTTTAAGTACAGATATTCTGAAGTTATATTTGAAAAGAAATATGCTTAACTATTGAACGTTTTTCGTCTGTGTGGTCTTTTTTGCTACATGATTTGTTTTTGCTACGAGCTGAATATTTATTCAACTGCTCAAGTTATCAATTTTTCCCCCTTTTCTTTGCAGGCATGTTACAAAGTGTGTTCTTTATGGAGTCTATCATGGAGCATGTTGCTAAAGCTCTCAACAAGACGCCAGAAGAAGTAAAAGAGAAAAATCTCTACGAGAATGGTCAGGTATCGAACCTTTGACACTCTTTTCTGTCGACAAGTTTGCAAATCTAGGCGAGAGAAAATCTGTATACTTTGTCTCTTAATTGCAGAAAACTCCAACCGGTGAACCCATTCCACATTGTAACATCCGGGGACTCTGGAAAGGTAACAGAGGGAAATCATTCGGTCACATGACATGATCACGTGGTGATCATATTAATTTACTGATTCATTCTAAGGTTTTCAGAAATTGTTTCACGTTTATCAATTTTTCTCTTTTACTTACCTTTTTCGTTTTTCAATTGAAGAATTGTTGGAAAGCTCTGAATTCTTAAAAAGGAAAGCTGAAGTGGAAGAATTCAACAAGGTATGTAGAAGATGACTCACTAACTCTTGTGGCTTTTTCTCTATTCTTAGCAAATATTTTCACTTAAAATTTATTGTTTTTCAATCGCAGAACAATCGTTGGAGGAAACGTGGCCTTTCTCTTGTGCCAGGAAAATTCAACATTGAGTTTCAATTCAGTTCATTTACGGTATTTGTGTCCATCTTCAAACACGATGGAACTGTAGCAATCTCTCATGGTGGAGTCGAAATGGGACAAGGAATCAACGTCAAGGTTAGTGGCATTTTTGACCATGGATAAATAAATGCGCATGCTCAGAGAATGGGCGGGAATTTGGTAATTCTTGATCAAAAACCTTGAATATTATGATTTTCTTCAATTCTTGACCATGTTTCTTTTTGTTACGAGTTTCTTTGTTTAACGAATTAAAAGCTTTGAAAATTTCGGTAAGAGTTGGAGATAAGTTTTCGTACGTGTTTTTTCGTAAGCGCTTTTGCGTACTTTTTGTTCGTGATTTTCCAAAAGTGCCCTCCGAAGTGATATCGATTGAATGCATCCCAAATGAATCTTACAGACCGCACAAGTCGCTTCTTACACGTTGGGCGTTCCTATGGATCAAGTGATAATCAAGCCAAATTACACTGTCTTTTCACCTAACTGTAAGTATAGACTTATCCAGGCAGAGAAGAATAGAACCTGGGAACTGTGTACCACTTTGAAATGATTTCCATATTAGATAGCTCTTTTTGTGATACAAAAGGCAATTTAATCCATTCCAAGGCTAACTTAAAAAAAAGAAATTATAAGAAAAACTAGTGATATGAAATTGCAATTACGACGTTTCGATGACATCATGTCATCATTATCAAGTAAAGTGAAATTAGCAACTATGAATATTAACTAATCATGAACTAACATCATCATCATCATCATCATCACTATCAACACCATCATCATCATCACCATCACCATCACCATCATCATCATCATCTCGTCATCATCATCATCATCGTCATCATGCATCATCATCATCATGCTTCACCACCAGCACCAGCACCAGCACCATCATCATCATCATCATAATGTTCAGCGTTCAAAGAAGGAAAATAGAATGAGGTGTAACTTATAGAAAATGTTTAGCGCGATGAGTTTGTATTCAAGATCTATATTTCTTCACTATACGAGTATACGAGTGCGTTACCTGTTCCTTCACAATGGCGTATCATTCTTGATTATAATTGTATGTGGGCTGCGATTTCTGTAGCTTTGCAATGACAAATAATCTTTTCATTGTTATTGACAGCAAGTCCATCTGGAGGCAGTGTTGCCAGTGAAATGTGCTGTAAGGTACGGCACTATGATATTGAAATGGACCTCTTTAATTTGGGCGTAATGTTTTCCAATTTCAGATCGCGTGTAATTCCCTTGAAGTATGTTTCTTTGTTTAATGGCAACGCTCGAGGAGATACGTTAATATGGATGAGCCTCAAACAAAGAATTTTATTCCGTAGAGGATGATATGATACGTGGTCTGAAATGGGAAAACATTACGACCAAAGCTAAAAGGGTCTATTAGAATCGTCTTCTTTTCTTGTTACTTATGTCACTGTCGGTTCTTTTACCGACATCTCTTCTTTCTTCTCCAGGGTGTGATGGAATGCTGTAAGATTTTGAACGAACGAATGAAACCGGTTCGTGAGATGAAACCTGACGCAACATGGAGAGAGCTAATCGCTATGTGTGGAATGCAGGGAGTTGATTTGTCAGCCAAGTACTTGTAAGTGATCAAACACATTTTAAAACCCATACCACCACTTAAAGTGCCCCTCACCCTTCTGACGATATTCTCAGTACTGATTCTACACGGGGTCAGCTCTTCAATAACCGAAAAAGTTCATATAGTTTGAGTGATGCAGTCATTAGCATATGGCATGGAAAAAGCTTTATAATTTCAATAAGACGCATCACTCAAACTATATGAATTTTTTCGGTTACTGAAGAGCTGACCCCATGTAGAATCAATACTGAAAATATCGTCAGAAGGGTGAGTGGCACTTTTAAGTCCTAAACCGGATAATTGCCCCTCTTATTAGCTACACGATTTGACAGTGCAGGTCACATCATTTAGTGACAAAGGGGCGACCTCGTGACCTGTGACACGTCACCACAAGACCTTTTGGTGTTAACGTGCCCTGTTAAACATCTCCTGTTAGAAATCACGTGACTTGTTGTTGATCACGGGACCTGTCAGTGTTCTCGTGACCTGCTAATGATCAGGTTACCAGTTAACGATCGTTTGATCATTTGGCTTGTTTGCAATCACATGTTGGTCTTCATGTGACCAGTCAGAGCATCTTGAATAGGCCTTTTGCAACAAATTATCACGTGATTGTAACTGGATGGCAAAAAATTTTATTTCATTTATTTAAGACAATTGTCACTAAATTTCTAAAGCTGTTAATGAAATCTTTTACAGAATACGTTTCTACCCTTTTAACACGCTTTTGATCTTAAGATAGTAAGCATTTTAATGTTTGTTTGCCATCCAGTGGAGCCTTCCCCAAGGGACCGTGAGCTCAATTCGCTATTGAGGTCTTATATCGTCATGTGACTGTTTGCTGCAAAAGGCCTATTGTTTTAAAATGACTTTTGAAATTCTCCTTGTATCAGATCTCGTGGTGATCCCAAAGGGAAGGGTTACGTGTCTTATGGTGTCACGTGTACTGAAGCAGAGGTTGACATCCTGACGGGCGAGAGAATCATTCTGAGATCTGACATCTTGTTTGACTGCGGAGAAAGGTATTGGTGATTCATTGACACAACAATTTATTTTGTACTCCTTACTTTAAACTTTAAAATGTTCGTTCGTTCATTCCTTAGTTGGTGTGAATAGTGATTTTATCTTTCATGACACTAGTTACTCCTCTTCTCAATAGCATGAACCCAGAAATTGACGTTGGCCAAGTTGAAGGGGCTTTCGTATTTGGCATGGGTTACTGGTTGACAGAGAAACTGTACTACGATCCAGAAACAGGAGAAGAGCTGTCTACCGGTACTTGGGTAAGTTAGGGCTGATAGGCCCTGCTACAGGGGAGATGGAAATTCTCAGTAAATAAGAGCTAAGCATCTGGGAATATCGCCAGCTCGGCGCAGACCCAAGATGGAAACCCCTGTGGAAGACGAAAATATTATTTATCGTACATTTTTTCTTTCCCAAGACGTACAAACCCCCCACAACCAAGGACATTCCTACTGACTTGAGAGTAACACTGCTGAAGAACACGCCCAATCCACTTGGATTCTTGCGATCAAAAGGTTGGTTAATTTCTTATAAAACAACTTGACGAATTGATGTCTCAGCATATTTTTTTCTGTTGAACATCAGAACATCAGACTGTCCTAGTTTACTTCCTAATAATTTTGTTATCCTTGATTCTTTAGCTGTGGGTGAGCCCCCCATCACCATGTCCTGTTCTTGTCTGTTCGCTGTGAAGCACGCGGTGGAAGAAGCAAGAAAAGAAACTGGAAACGATGACTACTTTACACTCAGTAAGTGAAATCATGGTGTAGCTTTGACTAAAACTGAATGGGTTTTTGAAATATTATTTGTTTTTGTTTTCTAGATGGTCCTGCTACTGTTGAGCACACACAGCAAAGCTGTCTGGTCCACCGTGACCAACTAACAATTTAAGGTTAATGTTCTCCTATGTTGGTATGGCAACAGTTGTTAATGTTGTTGCTAGGTGCACTGATAACCGCCACAACCAAGTAAAAAAAAAAAAGGACGTTTTTGGAGAAAAGTAGATTAGAACTGCAGACTTCGAAGGTGTAATGTATGCTGAAATGTATTTGATTGAATGTATATTGTTTTTATTAACATTACTAGCTATAATGAGGTTGTATACTCTTCGGTGGTCGAATAATAGTCTAATAAGAAAGGAAGTACACCTCAGAAACCTTGAAGATATTGATTTCCTGTATTAATTTTTTTAAAGAAATGATTAATTATTAATTAAGAATAATCAAAAGAATGAAGACCCAAACCCAAGGGGGAATTGACATTTTTGAAGATGGCAGAGTCAGTTTCCGTTACCCCAGGATTCTAACGAATGTCACATTTTCCCTCCCTTATAGGGGAAACCACGGCTCGATGGGCCTCCTTTGTACATCAAAACTTCTAAAACAATTTGATGAGTTTAGATCGTTTCTAGGGATTTTAAGACAAGGATTAAAATAAATTGTTTAATTCAAATCTACAACTTGTCCAAAATTGTCTCGCTCCAATGCCGACAGGATGACCAGCACTGTTTTTCATTAACTCGGAAAAGGGTTAGCGGAATTTGTTCTCGTTTTTCATGTTGACTCGCATTCTAATTTTTGCAACAGGGTTTTCTTTTGTTACGTGTTTTACCACTCGCATTAAACGCAATATTTTCACAAAACTGTCTATGCTATATAGTGTCAATTTTCTAATTGATACTATAGTAATAGGCCCCTTGCAGCATGTCGGAATGCAGCTGAATTTGGAGGGCAAGACAAAGGAATCTCAACTCCAGAGAACCAGAAACCTGTTATCTTGCCCTCCAAATTCAGCTGCATTCCCACGTGCTGCAATGGGCCTATTGTGACATTAATACCTTAAAATATATAGTAATCGTTAATGATTTACACTGATAAATTAATCGACAATAATTTATACTTTGACAAATAGTAATCGTTAATAATTTTATAATTCGACATATTAGTCGTTAATAATTAATAATTTTGTTACACAAATCTTTCTTTCCGTTTTCGTTTTAAAGCGTAGCGTTATAGGTCGTTTCTTTCTTTAAAATTTTTTTCGGCAAGAAATGTTTGCGAGGAAGTCCTACTCCCGAAGGTGAGACCGAGAACGATTCTGGGTAAACAGTTAATGAGCCATAAGATGCATTAAGCACTAATGTAACTCTTGAATATTGCTTTCTTCGAGAATTCTAAGAAATTGTCAAGAGTTGCAACAACTCCCTACTCATAGTATGGGATTTATTAACTGTTTATCTAGAATCCCTTTGTGCTAACTCCCAGTCCCAGTGCATCAAATCTCATTTTCCCAGCCCAAAAAAGGCCAATCCCAGCTCCTATTTTACCCCTTAAGAGACAAAAGAAATATATGGCGGCTATGCTGGTGGTCGAACAAAAAGGATCTAATGAGAAGTCTTTTGTTAAAATCCATCAGATGACGTAACGAGAAAACGAAGAATTTTTACCGAGCCTTTGTCTACGAATACAAATATGGCAAATTTAAAATTATAATTGGCTACTTACTGCGTGCGTTTGGCAGTCCGTGTTATGTTGTTTAAAGTGGTCAAAGGCCAGTGGAACTGATCTTTGTGCCAGGATCGACTTTTTAACTGACTTTCATTTGGCATTCCGGAGAGATCACTGCTACATTGAAGTATGGACGAATCACAGTAAGTTAGAAAGAAAATGCATACGATAGCTGACAAGCATTCAATATTTTCTGTAAAAAAAATGTGTGGAAGCTATCAGGTTTTACAACACAACAAACGTAATGTAATTAAAAAAGTCCAAGCTTAAGTTAGCGGAACGCGATCTTGAAACCTCAAGATGTTTTTCTTCAATTTCTCAACGAAAGTATGTCGTGACGTGTTTAATCTACGGGTCTTGGAAGCAGAAATAACCACTAAAGAATAGCATAAATCAAAAACAATTTTTTTAACTCATAAAGTAACATGAATATTCAAACGATGACTGTGCAAATCTTTAAATGGAGCGTGACGAGTAGGGACGAAGCTAAGCTGGCTCTCACTGCAAATTTCCTATTTTATCGATTTTTTCTTGCAGCGAAAGCGTCTTCTTGAGTGCTTAAATTTTAGATTAAGTCTCATAAATCAATCTTAGATCAAGATGAATGACATCCTACCTGATCCTAAGACAAATATGTACTCACTGAGACACCCTAGAACGTAATTCCTTTGTGCTGGTACAATACTAAATATTTAATACCAAGACAGTTTTATTCGCTATGTGATAAAGAATTGGGACGCTGCACACCTTCCATTTGCAGTTTTCAAGTGTTTCTACAAGAAAGAAAGAAAGAAATGTATTTGGAAATTTTCTGAACAATTCAACTTGTAATCGAATCTATAACGGAGATGTCAAGCCATAGGTCGCTCTCTTTTGTTACAGCCTAGTTTTTAGGACTTTGTCACGCGACATGGAATTGGAAGTCGAATTTTTTTATTAAAATAGGCTTCCTTCCTGTTTTTCACTACTGCTGATACAAATACAGTCGCAACTCACTCGCCTTGCGGACACCTCACTATTACGGACGCCCCGGTATCATGGACTGATGCTGGCGCCGCTTATGCTAGCGTCGCAAGTGAGAATCAGGCTTAAATGACGTACGGTCCCGAAGGTTTCCGCTATAACTAGAGTTGACTGTACAGTCTAATATATGTGCACCTTACCGTGCAGTTAAACGAAAACAACAAGAGTTTAATTTGTTAATCTGCGAATTTTGTTCTGCTCTATTTGCTACGAAACTACAATAATGAAGCAGAGGAAAATTGATCAATTTTCAAATGTGAGCCTCGATTTAAAAAATGCTCAGTTTTGTCACTGATTTATATAAAGCCATAATCACTTTTAGATATCATTTCGAAGAATGCGGTATAGGGCTATAATTAGATTTTTTAGTTCTGTTTGCGTATTGATAATCCGATACTTAAGACCATTTGATCGAGGCGGTGTGACAGCTTTCCACTTAATTTGAAATGCTCAGGCTATTTGCATTAACAGTAATAAATGTTTTCTAAGAGTTTGTATGGAAAACTGGACTGGACTGCACGAGCTTGCTTTCTAAAAGTTAATTTGTTCAAAAGTTAGTACATTCGTAGGGAACAGTGTCAAAATATTTTGATGACTGTCACACAACGTCCACCACATGACAGCTAGGAGCCAATCGGTGAATTTGCTCCACGCTGCCGGGTCGCGTAGGCATTCCACGCTTTAATTAAGGATCAGAACTGACATTAAAACTGATTTTCAACAGATATATTATTTCCTCAAACCTTGATATGGTATATGCATTTGTGGGTTTGAAAGCGTGACCTTTCCTTGATATATTTGCTAATAAAGGCTTAGAAGGATAAGGACACATATAAACACACCAAATCATCTTGGGCGTAATGTTTACCCATTTCAGATCACGTGTCACGGCTGGGGGGTTTTACTAGGAAAATTTTAAGATCCCCCTTGTAATAGGAAAAAAAAAAAAAAAAAATCATGTAACCCCCAGGGTAGGCTTTAATAAAATTCTGTATCGTAGAATAGCTTTTGCGTAGTGCTTGCTAGCTAGCGATAGCGATAGTATAAAGCATTTGTGTTATGTATTTCTGGCAAGCTGCAGTGGTAGTTCAGGTGTTAAACCGAATATTTTGGAAAATACCACTTCTGCAATCATGATTTAGGAGAAAAATTACCGAAATCCTTTGCGGCCTTGGAGTGTTGACTGTTGCTTCGGCTGCGACAACGATTTTTGAAATAGGTGTATATAGCGTTAGGCGATGTTGCGACCATCGATAGCGTTGCATGCCTGTGGATCAAAGCTAGTGAGATCATTGTGATAATACCGTGTACCTGCGTATTGGCCTGGCAAGGCGGCGACGCCCGTGTATAGTTACCCAGATCGAGTTTAACTTTGCCTAAATTTCATTTAACCACATTAAAATTCTGCATCCCTTCCCCCATCTCATTGTCACAAAAAAAAAAAAAAAAGTTTGAAGTTACAGATGACTGAAAAGTTGCAGTTGACATAGAAAATATACTATGCCAATAGTAACGAAGATTCACTTTGAAAATGAAAAAAATATGAATGTTGTTGCATGTTTCTCAGATCTTCTCTGCTAAAAGGAGACAGCAAAAAAGTCCTTGACGAATGTTTCAATGGGATTATCAAACAATCTGAGGATCCCTGTAACTTGTCCATCATCATCTTCAATATCAATGGCATCAAGTACACTGTCACCAATCCTGATCCAAACACCAGCCTGAATGAATTCATTCGCAGCCAGCCAGGCTTAAAAGGTAATCACACGACACGTATCTCCATGGTAACAACGTGGATGGAAGGAGATGAATGGATGGGATTAGATGGGATATTACTGTGTGGAATGGGATTGTGGGATGGGATTGAACGGAATGGAGCTGGTTGGGTTGGGACAGGAAAGTATTTTGGATGGATTTTCATGACTTAATGCTGTACTTATCATCTTTAGGTACAAAGGTCATGTGTCATGAAGGTGGCTGTGGATGTTGTGTGGTGGCGCTGGCAAGAAGTGATTCTGTAACGGGGAAACAAGTCACACTGTCTGTGAATTCAGTAAGTTCCTGTAGTTTAGTTGTGACAACACTGGGAGGCTTCTACTCCCGGATTGAACTCTTCGCGACAAAGTAATAGAACGGGTTTCGCATAGATAGGAAACAATACGGCAAACAAGTCACATTGTCTGCAAATTCAGTAAGTTCTTAAGTTAGGTTAGGGACCATTCATTATTTATTCCATGGGGGGGGGGGGGGCTGGCAAGATTCATACAGCCCTAACCCTAAAAGTCATGACCCCTCCCCCCCTAAAGACAGTCATTCCCTCTTTCTATGCATGTCATTATTGTGAACCCGTCATGAATTTTTGAAGGCCCCCCCCTTATTCTTGCCAGCCCCCTCCCTGGGATAAATAATGAATGGTCCCTTATGCCAATGACTGAGTGTGCCCGTTCTGAGTTATGAAATTCATAGCTGTAGCGTTTACCGTTCTTCACTGTAACAGTAACTTAATTTCTTTATTTCCTGTGTAGTGTCTTTTCCCTCTGTATGCTACAAATGGTTGTGATGTGACAACAACTGAAGGCATTGGAAAGTAAGCTTTATTTACGTTGAAACTTGGATGTCGTTGATTTTGGTGAACTCTTTGATTTTATGATAGCGATCTTTTCTAAGCCTTACTTGAAGTTGTCCGACTTCAAAAACTAAAATACTTCATCAGAAATGTGTCTATTTTGTTTCTTGTTCATCCAAGAATAGTTGATTGTCATCGTTTGTTTTTGTGCAGTCGTAAGCATGGATTTCATGCCATTCAGAAGAGAGTTGCAGAGCATAATGGCAGTCAGTGTGGTTTCTGTACTCCAGGGATGGTGATGAACATGTATAGGTAGGTATTCCACAATAATGTTTCTTTAAGCTTCTTCCAAGGCATAAACATTATTTCTGCTTCACATTTCCCCAAATCCACATCTTTTGAAAATAAGATACTCTTCTTGCAGTTATTGTAAACTTCAAGCTCATTTAAGTAACTTTTTCATTGTAGTCTACTGAAGGAAAGTCCAAAGCCAACCAAACAGCAGATCGAAGATAACTTTGATGGGAACATTTGTCGTTGCACAGGTATTGATAGTATGATGACCTCTTGTTTAGCAGTTTTCTTTTCTTTTAGTTGTAAGTTAACATCACATGTGTGTTGTTCCAGGTTATCGTCCTATTCTGGATGCCATGAAATCCTTTGCTGCTGATGCTAACCCAATTGACATTGAGGTAACTTGATTTAAAAACGCATCTTAATCTACTTCATAAAGCGACCTTATTTTCTTCTGCAAAGTTATCCCACTATAAATTACAGATGATGCACTCAACGTCTGACAATATTTTGTTCAACAAAGGACATTGAAAGTTGCACAAAAATTCTACAAAAATGATCATTCTTTTTGAGCACACAATGTGCCTGAAAGAAATTTCCTTGTGTTTTTCTGATATTCTCTGAAACTCTTGTTTCAGGAGTTAGATAAGTGCTCTGGGAAGTGTGATGACTGCCTGTGCAAAAGACAAGGTTCTGTATCAACTAACAATTCTGGTGTCAAATGGTTCGCTCCCAAGAATCTGACAGAACTGTACGCCATCTTCGATAACCACAGCAATGAGAAAATCAAATTGGTGGCTGGAAATACTGGGAAAGGTAAATCCATTCATCCATTTCGTATCCATTCATCAATACATTCATTCACCCATTCATCAATTTATTCAATTTTCTATTGTCTTACTTTATTTTAGGTGTGTTCAAGAAAGAAGGACCTTTCGACGTTTTGGTTGACGTCAATGCAGTCCAGGAGCTACACCGTACAACGGTAAAGACATTGACCAAACACTTGCTGAACTTTCTTGAAATATGCTCTAATATTCTCATAATATTCTTAACGATGTTAAATTCAGGAGGTCAGCGGTCATCTGGTTGTTGGTGGAGGTCTGTCGCTTTCTTCCTTTATCAAGCTTTGTGAAGAAAACTCGAACAAATCCACTTCGTTTTCACCCATTGCAAAACATCTGAGAGTGGTGAGTAGGAAAGCGAATCTTGTTGACTGTTTAACTTCAACTCACTAATACCATCCTTTTCACGATTACAGGTGGCCAACACTCCAGTTCGAAATGTAAGTTTGATTTTAGTTTGAATTAATGTGTAACTGTTGATGCTGTTTGAATGATTGAATGATGAATTGCATTAATGTAAGGAAATTCTTGAGCATCGTCGTCTCTTATTTCATCTTTTTTCTTTCTTTTTTTTACTCTGTCTCTGTCTCTGTCTCTGTCTGGCTCTGTTTCTTACTGTAAAAAACAAACGAATGTGCTCCTGAACATTCACGCTGTTCGAAATGTAAGTTTTAGAATTTAGCTCGAATTTGTGTTTGCCAAAATGGTACTGTAATCAGATTGTAACGATTTATTCTGTTTGAATGAGGAATTGCTTGATGTATAGAACTTTGAGCGTCTC
>WUAP02123305.1:0-15642 GCA_015163945.2 Stichodactyla helianthus | reverse complement strand
CTCACGATCTCTTCTATTTCCTATTTATATGTTTTACAAAGATTCGAGAATGTTCTAATTACGTAATGTTCTATTTTAAAAATGTCCAGAATATTCTATAACTACAAGAGTTTTATCTTTCTAGAACCTTCCAGAACTCATTACCATATTTCCTAGACATTCTAGAATTATCTATTAGCGTAATGGAACTTTCTAGACTTACTGAGCGTGATACTAGGCACGTCGGCCCTCATAACACCTGAAATGGTAACTGCTGTCACGTAAAGCAAGAATGTAAAACTGACTTTAGGCTCGCTTTGCGGGCTTATATCAAGCCGGCTTATAATAGGACAATGAAATGACTTTTGAAGGGATTACTATTTTTTGCGCCCGCGTAGTGTCATTTACGGCCTGAGCGCAGCGACCAAAACAATGGTCCCAATGCGAGGTTGGGCTTTGCACGTTACAGTAAATGTATGATAACATCACGCCCAGCTTCGAATTGAAACCACTGTTTCGTGGTCAATGAAGCGAATTTGGGAAAGGTCTATTATACACACATGGTAAAGTTTACTGCACACTTAGGAACGTAACTATGAGAAATCGTACATAAGAATTGCATTTGCGCGCAGACTCAGTTGTGCACTTCTCGTTTGTAATGCCTCACCCAAAGAACAGCCACGATTGGGCGTCTGTGTGTTATTCGTCATCGCGGCTATGTCGGGGAATACAACAAAACCATCAACATGGCCGCCATGTCTTTTACCTCTTGATTCCCTTGGAAATGGCTGAAACTAGCTTAATTGGGCCTACGAGGTTAAGGGGATGGTGGCTCTACATCTAACAAATATGTGATTTACTTGAAATTTAAAAGAATAGATTTGTTCAAAAGAAAGAAAATTTAAAATTCCGGCGGAGGAAAACCCTCAAAGCGCATGCATGAGAGAACCGATAAACAATTCCACTCACATGAGGGCGGATCTAGGCATTGAGCCCACCACCACAGTGGTCAGAGGTCCCATATAATTAGCAGGCGCACGCAACCCGAGCATGCATTCTCAAAAGTGATTAAGTCAGGGTATCAGTTTGACGTAGAACTAAACTAAAATTTGAACTAAAAGTTGAACTTGATTATCAGTGTCAGCGAAGAGATACGGAATTTGATTTGTGCTTAAATCGCACTGTAGAGAACCAATCAGATTGCTGGATTTGATTTCAAAATGGATGTAATAAATAATGAAATTCAGGGTTTGGTTCAGGCAATATCCTACCAAGGCAAGCATGAATTTCAGTAACTTACGCTATAGGTGGTTTACAATCATTCCGCGATCAAATAACAAAAGACACGGCCACCATGTTGGTTGATATAACAAGAGAATTCATTAAATATCTTTTGAAAAGTTCATCAAACATGGCCGGAATGACGTCATGAAAACCAGCATTTCAAAGCCCTTTATAGAAGTCGTTCAAATTTAGACCTCTCTAGTTGACTCCGAGAAAATGGCAATTAAAATTAATAGACCTTTTTACTTTACCACTATTTCCGAAATTCGTGCAACAGAAAACAATAGGTAACAATGAAATGTTTGTGCGGAATGTGAATTTCTTTTGTTTTAAATATACTGTGCGTGTATCATATGAGTTGGTTCCTTTGTCTGCCAATCAAGAGTAGATTGATGCGGGTTTGAGTTTCGTTAATGCAACAAAAGAGATTCACATTCCGCACAAACTTTTCAATGTTACCTATTGTTTCATCATTTTAATAACGCACGAAGTTCGAAAATAGTGGTAAAGCAAAAAGGTCCATTGGCTTCATGTGAACTGTTTTGTCCATTATTTCCGTAAATTACAATTCCGTTCACTTTGTTCTTGTATGGCGTAATGTATCCCCATTCAAGACCTCGTTGGAATAAGATTCTTTGTTTAAAGTAAGTCCTTCAGTTTCTCCGACAACTTGCGGACTCGATTTATCATTAGAGTTATTCCCATTTGACGCAAAGGAGCAATGGTTCACTAGAATGTTATAAAATGAAACTTTAAATTTCTGTTTTCTTCAGTTATGTAATTCCGTTAATGAATGACAAACTCGTTACTCCCTTTTTCTTATTCCCCTTCTTGAATAGGTTTTGACGAAAACTGGTAGCTCGGTGATTTCAAAAAAGAATTTCGTTTCAAAGAATGAACAGCAAGAACTTTTTCGCAGTCAGATATTGCAAAAGGGGTGTTATTAGTGGCTATATTTTTTTTACGAGAGTTCCTGAGCAATGCATTTGCATTTGTGCGAAAACAGTTTTTTATGTAGCCGGGCTTAATTGTAACGAATCAAATAAGGATTCTTTCAGCCGAATGCACAACCCATTTTGGAAAAGGAATTTCGTAATTTCTTGCAAAAACAATCAAATTAAAGTATTTTATACCCAAAATGAAAGGCAACACGTTGAATCAAGATAACAGATCTCTTACACCAATTCCCAAGTATAATTGCTTCAAGGGGTCTACAAACAAATATTTTCTCCTGAGACATGCACTTAGATTTTGAGAACTGTCCGCACCTTTTACGCAAAACAACACACCCTACCTACGTTTCAAACATCTCATCTTTGAGAATCTTTTGTCTTGTCAAAGTACATGTACAATGAGGTATTAAGGGCCGTATCACCCTGACCAAGAATCTCTTACATGCGCTTTCCAATTTTTCTAACATTACTTTGCAATTTCCTTTACAACACACCCTAACATCCCAAATATTCCATCTAGTTTTTGTACCTTTTGTCTTGTCAAAGAACAATGAGGTGTTAAAGGTATAAACCTGGCCAAAAACCTCTTACATGCGCTTCCCATTTTTTACTTATATCATTCAGTTTACAATGTCCTTCTTTAGTCGATGATGTTATTACGACTGACCGGTGTTTTTACTGATAACAAGCTCATAGACAATAACATTGTAGCTGTTTTATTTATACAAATAAAGAAGTATTGCTAACGAAATATACTCACCAAATGTAGGGATCTTGTATCAAAGGCGCGAAGGTGGGGATGTAAAGAGACGTAGACACTAAGGCGCGGATTCCGTTAGCAAGAACAGCAACTCTCTCCCGACATTTTCTTCAAGAAGACAATGGGATAACTCCTCATATGCAATCTAAGTAGTTACGAAAGGGAAGGCCTTTTTGGTTTGGATGCTACTGTTGAAAAAGAGCAGGCCGTACTAGTATGATGAAATAACAGACTGTAAAATATATGTGCGTGTGCAAGGCAGGGACGCGCATTCCGACCCGGGTCAGTTTAAATCATAAATCAAAAACTAGCGGACACCCAGTGGTCGTCAAAGGCGACACTCCGAGATTGCAAATATCAGGTCTTGGAAAAATATCACCAATTAAAGCGTTAAAGTATATTTTTGTTCATCAATGGGAAACCTTTTTTGAAGTTCAAAATTATGTTTTAAGGAAAAATACTTAAAGAATCAAACAAAGTGAAAACGATCTGAGGATTTGTCAAGACGTGTTTGCTGGTGGTAAGCCCTGCCCACTGAGATCAAAACTGTCCGCTACAACTATGCAAGAATGATTTATAATTTTAACAAACTTATATTCTTATCATTCTTTCCAGATTTCGTTTGTCTTGGTTTCACGTGAATAGCACCTGATGTAAACAATCTATAACTCTTACTGTTAAATCTCCTGTATTAAATAGACTGATTGCCTTAAAATAATCTAACGTGGTCCACCTTCTGTATGAATTAGAAGTTTTCCATTATTGTGTTTTTGTTTTCGCTGGTAAACAGAAAGATTATCATTGAAATATCAGATATATAAGAGATTGCACTTCCTAAAAGGGTTCAAATTCAACTTAACTTATCAACTAACGTCAAGCTAACATATTTTTAATGTTGTTTTTATTTAGTTAAGATGTTTTGACGTCCTGATCTCAGTCTTGTCGAACATTTTGACAGATCTTTTCGCTGTTAAAGCTACTTGGCTTGAAGTGTACTTGTATACGTCTAAGCTCTAGTCAAACAAAACGATGCCAAACTTTTATTTTAACAGCAGAGTCTTGAAACC
Source organism: Stichodactyla helianthus (assembly GCA_015163945.2). Lineage (NCBI taxonomy): Eukaryota > Metazoa > Cnidaria > Anthozoa > Actiniaria > Stichodactylidae > Stichodactyla > Stichodactyla helianthus. The sequence goes on along the minus strand of WUAP02123305.1, from coordinate 11,599 downwards.
TTATAGGTTATTTGACATCGAGCCGTTTTTCCCCATTCAAGAACATTTGTCTTGCAGAATTTTGACGTTGACATATCCTCGACATAAAATATGATTTTAGCGACGCAAGCGCTTCTTTTTAAGAGATAAGCTCTTGGATGTTAGAACTTACTCTTGAATGAGAAACGATTGGCAACAAGAAATTCAATCCAGAGAATCTTCTCTTTTTAGTAAGGAAAAGTTTCGGTCATATATCATAAGATCACCACAACTTTTTTCTCAAATGCCAGCATTGAAATAATGAGGAAGAAACAGATAAATCAAGCTAAAAGGTGAAAATGGCCAACAAAAAAGGTACACAAAGATTCAAACTAAAAACTAAACCGCGAGGTCCCTGAAAAATAGTTTTAGAAACTCAGTGGAAAACAGTTTTGTTTGGTCTATTTGCTGTCAGATATCATCGACCTGTATTTTTACAGCTATAATCCTGACTGATTCAATTTGTAATATCCTTAATGAGTCGTCTTGAAAAAGTGTTAACTAAGTTAAGGTTCTATTGTTAGAATTGCTGTCTTGTGGCTTTTCTAATTAACTTGCAGCACTAAATCATCTACAAATTGAAATAAGAGAAGAAATGAAAGCTAACTGTAACTCTGAAAAAGCTGAGATTTGCTGAGGTCTATATAGGTAAAACTGCGTTCAGTATTGAACCCCCATTAAACTTAGTTTTGATTTTATGTCAGCGTGTTTGATTTTATCCTAAAAGCATTTTTCTGGACTAACATAGGTTTAATGCTTTATCATTGGTAAGCGACAATTCTATCCGAAGGAAAAAGTTTATAATACATGAATTAATATACAGACTCTGGTCAAAGAACTTCGGTCAGTACAGCGCTAAGTACTTGCGGTTATGATTTTGCCATAAGCTTGTTTGTGATACTACCTAGAACTGACTGCTCTCTGATTTTCGGTTTATTTCTAACATTTGTTCCAACAAACTGAGCTCTACGTACCATCAGTGATAAATTAAAAGACAAAAACTACGACAAAATTAGATTTAAATATAAGAAAAAACAAGTCGGTCGATGTTTGAGGAATACTACTGAGTCGCAGAGGAGTGAGTGCATGTCTTTGGTTCTTGGTAGTTCAAGAGATAGCTCCTTTGGATTTAGTTTTGTACATCAATAACTTTGCATTATATTTTTTTCCTAATTATAAAAAATGACTTTTTTCCCCTTTAAAAAGAATGAAAATTAAAGAAAGCCTTATAGTTTATATATATGTACATGTATAAGTAGATGTACAAATGTACACAAGAAGTATACAGGAATTTGTCTCCTATTTAGCTTGCAACACCTTCACACCTCCGAGGTGTTTAGTGTTTTTGAACTCTTAAAAGTATTGTTTGAGAAGTGTGTTCCCATAAGAGTATAGTTAAAGATTTTTAAACTAGAACATAAGGCTTCAAAATTTACTGGTTAGCCAATCGACCCATGAGCAAACATCGAAATCCATCCTGATGATATCGAAGCATCATATTGGTGTGATAGAGTCTAGAAAAATTTCTACTAGATCTATTTTAAAATAATTCATGTTGTTTGAAATTCTAGTTTGTCATTATATCTTTTTGCTGTCATATTTTTCATGGGGGAAAAAATGCAAAACACTTAGATTTAACCAAGTTCTGATAATTTCCTGTGCAATTTCGGCCGCCATTGCTCTGCATCGAATATTTTATAATCATGAAGTACGTATTAGTTATGCACTATCGCTCAAAATTTAGAAATTAAAATTCTTTTTTCATGTAAATGGATTGTAGAATTCTAGCTCGGCTGAAAATCTCTATTAGCTGAGAGTTACCAAGCAAAAAAGAAAGATTTCGTAATGATGTTCACAAGAAACATCTGATAAAAATCTCCGTGTTTGCATGCTTCCCGGCCTTGCTCAAGTTATTAATACACTGCCACTGAAAAATCCATTTAAATTACTGTAGTTTTGTTAGATAAAGAGCAGTATGTATCAATCTTGAATGCCGGGTAAGGTTTATCACTTTTAAATGTTAAACAAGACAAGTTAGAGTAGCTCCATGATGTTCACAATCCGAGGTCGTCACATCTTGCAAATGGAAGACATTACCAAGAAGACTGCTTGAATTGCCAGTCAAAAGATGCTTTCCATCTACAAATAGCTCTCATTTACACCAAAAAAAAGCAATGCAATTCATGGATGTGCTATTGTCATCATTTCTATTCAGTTTTAACTTGTAAGTTTTATGTTTAGAGACATGACCTTAGATAAGTCTAACGCAAACTATAAATCAAATTTTGTCAACTTCAGTACCGCAGTACCGCCAACGAGGCTTCAATCCCAAAGACTTCGTTAAAGTGTTTAGAAATCGCTAAACTTTGGCAGACAAATAATAAGAAAAAGCTGCAACTTCTACACTTTTTGCACCCGGAATTCAAGACTAGCTAGAATGTGTAATAACAGTTTTTCAGTCACATCTGCGAATCGGAGATTGTTCGGATATAGAGAACGATTGTCTTGTTTCTTCTTCGTGCAATGAACAGTCTCGTAGTTTAATTGCAGCAAAGGCACTAAATCTAACATACATTTTTTCCCCCCAAACAATTTACAGCGAGAAGTATTAACCTTGCTCTATAAAACACACAATTTTTGATACCGATGTTAAAGTCCTGGAATATATAGAACTGAAGTGCTTTTATTGAAGGCTTCATTACAGGTTTTTCGCATCTTGTTCAATTGCAAGAGGTTCGTTTTATGAAATCGCCTATTTTCTCCGATTATCTGGCTCACATACTCAATAATATCCAACCCATCAAGCTAAGTGAAATTAGACGATAAGATTATAACCCTACGGCAGAAACGGTAAGGCGAACTTCACAATTACTCATGCAAATTGAATACAAAAGGTATAAACGCCTTTAGTTATAACATATTTTATAAGATTTATTTTACATACCATCAAATCACAATTGATGTCGTTTAGTAACTTGAAATAAATCCATAACATATCAGAAAACTTCCTAATAACAAAAGTAATTTTAGTGAATAGTCTTAAGAAAGATGTACATGTTTAACAAAAATGATTGAGTTACAAGGAACCTACTTCAAGATAGAACGAACTATATAGTGATTCGAGTTTCGTTCGGAATTACTTAACATCATCTTTGATAATCCCCGTATTTAGAATAAAACATATAAAAACTCTTGATATATATAGATATTTCTTTATAAAATATTTGCATTAAATAATAGTTCTTTTTTGTTTGAATCTTAGTTTATGAGGCTGAGTTAGTAATTTTACTTGCAAATTCTCATTCGCTTTCAGAAGTGCTAAGTATGAAGAGACGAGAAAATGGCCGAGGTCGTTGAAATCAAGAATGCGTCGTTTTACGTAGCGTCGTTAGTCTTTACCATGCACTAAAAATGTAATAACTAAAGCCTTAAGTAAAACCCGTGAATTTGACTGACAGTTGGCGTCAAAAGCAGCACCGTTTTCTGCTTGTTTGTAAGTATTTTGTCTTCGCACCTAATTCGTTACGCAGCCCACAGGCACTGCATGTTAGACTAGAAGGCTACAATGCTTCCTTCTTAAACCTAGTAAAGACTTACGACGCTGCTCTTGTCATAATCGTGTCTTAAACTTTGTACTTTGAATTCTATATTTCAAGAAGACAATTCCAGAATTTTCTTGATAATGAATCGATCAAGGAGTGCAAAATTTTTGAGCAGTTGCTTGTCTGTATTGATATTTTCTTTTAAAATGAATTTGGAACTTTGCTTTTTTGCTTGTCATTAAAAAAGTGTGGCTTAACACTCACTAAATCGTTTAAAACCCATAAATTTTGGGAGTATCATCATGCTCCATGACTAGTTATCTATATACTAGTTATCTATATCTATATACAAATTGCCTATCTTGTACAGCCTCTTCGCATGCCTCGACTCGTAGGAATCACCGGCTTGTTGTCCTTTTTCCATTTCATTCTACGATTTTGGAACCAAATTTTAACTTGTCTTTCTGTGAGCTCCAACATGGATGCCATTTCCGAACGGCGCTCTTTGGTCAAGTAGCGAGTAAAGTGAAATTCTTTCTCTAGTTCTAGCAGCTGGTCTCGGTTGTACGCCATTCTTTTTCTGTGTCGGAATGGCTGTTTGTGATGCCAAGGAGTATTTTCGTCGTCTTTTGAGTCTAGTTTGAGGAAGATACGTCAATTAATTACCTTGAACGATTCAACAAAATTTACAAAAGATTTTGTTGTTTACAGGATTTAAATTGACACAAAACTTTGATTAGCCCTAGAATTCAATAATACTTGTACATCATTGCAAAGGGAAGTTGAATGAAGTTTTCTTTTCGGGCGCGGTGTGGAACTGATGTACCTCCGCAATCAACGGTCACAAATGGGGACAAAATGATGTCATTTTTACTCTAAAACTGTCCAAAAATTCACTGATAGACTTTCTTAAAAACATATATCAAAAACTAACGATTCTTATAATATTTAAAAAGTGCTTTTAAGTAAAATATATTCACCTTCGCTTTCGCCATCTACATCTGATAGCTGTTCTTCGTCCCTATTGCCAACTTCGGTCGAAGGAGCATCTCGGATATTTTTTGCTACTTTACTCTTTGAGTTTCTGACACTGTTCTTCTCTAGATGGTCTGTTCTTGCCTCCATGTCGTGCTTGGATGAATTTTGAATATTTTTTGGTAGCAGGTTAGCCGAGGGTGACCTCTCACTCACTGAAGTATTACTCAAGGGATAGAAAGGCGACGGGTAGTAAGCCCGCATTCCATAGCCATAAACGACCGGCGCTGATCCATACAAGCCTTGAGGGCCAAGAGAGTTAGTTGGATGGAAAAAATATTCCATGGTTTTCTACACCTGATGCCTTTTTGCGCTACCAAATGTCAGTGGGCAAGGGCGAGAGGCTTCAGTTCACTGTCCCCGCACCGTTGCAATTAACATGCTTAATAAGGAGATCGACTGATTAATTTCATATCAGCTAATTAACCACGGTATAACGTCACCGAAATCTGACCTGCGTCCACTTCTGGCGCCTGTGTCCCGGACGATTACAGAGCCATTAATGCGTTAATTAAGGGATGGCGTCTCGGTGATTTCACACCTCGCTTCCAAGCAAAGCACTCACAAAGAAATGATATCCTGATAAGACGTATTCAGTTAATAAAAAGAATCAAGAAAACCCGCTTTGTTGACAATACCAGATGAACTGATCAAGTGAAGTGTGTAATTAACATGGAGCCGGCATGTTTTGGTCAGGGTGACACGTGGTACGTCGGTCGTTACCAAGGTGACAGCTGAAACGTCTTCCCTTAAGCCTGTACATTTTTATTGGTTTGTCTTTAATCCAGAATAAAAGGTTTTAAGCTACTTGATCACTGAATTGCTGCGAATTATCTTATTTTCGTTTCTAATATATTTTCAACATGTTATTAATGGATTTTGCTATCAGTTAGGACACAATCTTTTAGCGATCACCTAACGAATAGGGAGGGAGGGGTGGGTAAGACTGAAATTAGCCTGAGGGATCTTGAAATATTTCGACGAGAAAGAGGAAAACGTGTGGAGAAGCTAAATATACATAATTTTGAAGTCCTTGCTATCTACTTTAAGACATCAACGGTCCTTAGCTCAATCTAATCATGAAAATCTTAAATCTTTATTGAAGGTCGAAACAAGACATTGATCTGTAAATTGTGTAGAGAGAATTGATCTATACGGTGCTTATTAAAAACAGTAATAAGACGACACTAATCTCAATCAAAGTCGGTCCTTCTCACAAGTCAAGAGGTCTTCGGGTTTGACGTGTAATGAATCGTTAGCTTTTTTAATCTAAGTATTCGGGTTTAGAATTAGGCTTTTTCAATTGCATTATAACACTGCTTTAAAGAAATGCTTTAATATCAAGTTATATCTACTCTAATATTAGCTTCTGCAGGTATGACCCTGTGCAATAAACCGCAGAAGCTTAAGATGCCGGTAATTTCTACATATTACAACTGACCCAAAAAACCCGGCTTATGATAATAATTTTCTACTTCTTATAGTGAAAGACTATTTGCTATTTTCCTTAAAGGTAATGTGACCTAAAAGTACTGACAACGCATCCTCGATACATTCTCTATTTTTTCTTTTTCATTCTTTTTTTTTTTCTTTTTCTTTTCTTTCTTTCATTGCATAAAGAGGCGAGTATGAATACTATAATTTCATTGAATTCAAACGAAAAGACAAACCCATTAAATTTTCTCAACCGCAAGGCAGTTATGTAGCCGGCAAGGCCTATTTCTGATACTCCTTGTCACGTGAAAGGCTTAATCAATGACATTTAGAATGTATTGGTGGGTTTTCATCCCCTTTCAAGTTCAACGCTGTGATAAACAATGACAGTATAATACAAGAACTGAACTGAACTAACACGGAACTGAGTTTTTGAGTATGACTGAGCAGCTGTGCTATATGGAAAGACTTGGTTCCTTTTTTCACTCTGCCATGTGGTTTTCATTGATAAAATGTTTGCATTTACTATACCAGCTTTTTTGGAGTACACCAGAAAAACGCCGAATTCGTTACGTTTCGTCAATTAATCACGTGGCACCAACAAATCCTTTACGCATATTTATTGATCGATTTTCAACGATATGTTGAGTGATGTTGCTTCCGCGGCTGGCAAGAAACATGAGTAATGTTCAAAGCATGCGTTTCGTTTCAACACTGCTTTCTTCAAAGTAACGACGATGCTCTAAGTTAGGACACCTATTCATGTCAATGACTTGACGGCGCCTTAGACAGACACAACGGAGACTGCGAACAAAGCTAGTTTACTGACTGTCTTGGTATATTGCTTGTACACCAGTCAATCAAAGTCAACAGCTTATTGATCTTATGGACAAATATAGTTATTTAATTTACTCTAGGTAGACGTATTGGAGACTGAAGACAAAATGTGATTGCTCTTTTGCTTGGTAGGATGGCACTGGAGCGGCAGAGCAGAAAAACGACAAGGCTGCTACTTTCACGATTTTTTTATTTAACTGGAAGTGATACGCCAAAACTATAAGGCTTTCATTTGTATTAATATTGCTCCAAACTTGTGACAAAATCTTGTCGAGCTAGAGAAAAGCTACTTGGAAATATTCACAAAAATGTCAGTTTTTCTGTTGATCAAAATATCACCTCTCCCAAATAGAAGGCGTTATATCTCAAAATCGTATTTACTGAATTTTGGTTACATTTGATATTTTGTTCTTTGGCCCCAATAGAGCGTGTTTACAAAATATTGAGCTTAAAAACGGATAGATGTCCTTATAACGAAAGAAATAAAAAGGTTTTTCTGCTCTGTCCACTGGAGCCCAGTAGACGCAGAAGAATGCGACTGTTGATCAGTTTATAAAGCAGGATCGCCATTATAAGGTATATTTTTTCTTAGCTGATCTTGTTTTTGAGGGACCGGTGGAAAGTGCATTCCACTTTTGGTCGACATCAGTTTTCTCCTATCGAACTGGTATAGGAGAAAACTGGTTCAAGTTTTGAGGATGATGACATTGAGTGGATGCACTGAGTTGCATGTCTTTCAAATGTTTGATATATAAAGTTCGGAAGAAACATATACTGTCTACCAAAAGTTACTATCTCTTGGACATGGAATTAGCCAAAGTTCAAGCTGGGAACTATGGAATTTGAACGCTGTTCAGGATCTTTTTATCCGAATCGAGAAAATAAAAGGAAAAAAAGTGGAATTGTTGTTGTTGTTTTCCTTTTTTTAATGCATTTACAACATGCTTGGGTAAATTCCGCTCCTCTCTTCCTTCCCGTCCCCCGAAAATGAAAACAAAGCCAGAATATACAGTCTGGTTATCACATACTTGGTATTGTGAGATCGATATCATGTTTGAGTCTTTGCTACGCCACAGGGAACCCACTTTGGATAAAAGTAATACAGTAGTAATAATAGTAATAATAATAATAATAATAATAATAATAATAATTTAAAACTTTATACTGCGCATCACCCATACAATGATCCAATGCGCATCACAACAATATAGATATATATAAATATAGATATATATAAATATAGATATATATAAATATAGATATATATAAATATAGATATATAGATATAGATAGATAGATATATAAATAAATGATTTAAAATAACAATAATAATAATAAATTAATAATAATAATAATAAGGCTAACTAGTATAAGCTAGTTTAAAATGCGGATAAAATCAAATCATTGGCTTGCTTGCTGTACTTTGAGGTCATATATAGCTTTGAATAACATAAGAAAAAAAAAGGGGGGAAATCGAATAAAAAGTAGAATTGTAATCTTTTTATGCCCATGTTTGTTTTCCTGTTTTCCTCTACTAAGTGGGTTCCCTGTGGTGTTCTAATCGGACCACAAAGGTATGGCATCTTAGTTAAGTTCACTAAACGAGGTATAAAGGAGATAATAATTAACACGGAAATATAAACGAGATAATAATAGAATTGGGTCTAATCTATACTTAAAACCAGCAAGATAGGCGACAGGATGTCAGTAGGTTTTAGTGTGCTAGGTTTATGGTGAGCTTGCTAGTCAAAACACTGGTGATAAGAGTTGTGTTCGCCTTTAATAAATGAATAAAACAGAAAAACACCAAAAAATACATATGTAGTAAATACCCCTAAATTTACCAACTGAAACGCACTTTATAATTAGTTTGGGGGTAATCGAAGAAAATTTTCAGTCGAATTATAGAAAATTATAATCATTGTTTAAGATTTAAGTCACAAACAAAACCTGAAAAAGTAATTAAAGTTATTCCTGTTGTTGAAAAATTAATGGAAAAAGTTTTAAGCCCTGAATCTGTAAACTTAATTTGCGTGTTCTCGTTATAGTTATAGTTGAAGCTGTTTTTTCCTCGCTTTTCGTCTCTTGCTCGTCGATAGCTAAATTAACTTCTTTAACAAACTGAATAATTCCTCTGAATGCCTCTGGGCTGAGGTTTTTAATAAACCGGCCTACTCCCCGCGATTATTTCCGAGATAATGCGCCCTTTTTGCCATATTAACTAATTTAACGATCTATTCCCTGATAAACTTGAATTTATGCTTATATAATGTAGAAATAAAAGCATTAGTTTGGTCGGTTTCCTCAAAGTATATCAAATATTGTCTATCGCTGAGCTACCGTTTTGCCTTTTTTAATTGATCGCAATCATAACAATATTCACTAAAATACGCTGCCTTAAATTAGTTTCTTGACAATAAAACCTCAGAATTGTCACCTTGTCGGCTCTTGTTGTTTGAAGTTTTTGGGAAATGCACAATCTGTTACTGATTGAACAAAGATGGTGTTTTCTCAAAACACTTTGATTCAAATAAAAGGGTGATTAAATCTAAGTAGTCGCTAGTCACAGCACCTGAAACTAAGAGTTAATGATACTTGAGATCTAGACTTGTGAATACTGACTGATATCTTTGGGGATATTTTGAGCACGGAGAAATCAATAGATTCTAAGTGCTTGAAAAGTCGAGGTATATACGAAAATATAGCCAAGAAAAAGAGATGAAAAAGAATGAAAGAAAGAAAATTGTATACTGGGAACTGAGTGAAACAACGTAGGAAGACAAAAGAAAAAAGGAAAGAAAACAGAAAGAAAAAAAAAGAAAAAAAAAAGAAAAAGAAAAAGAAAAAGAAAGGAAAAAAAGGAGAAAGAAAGAAAGATAAACATATATTGAAGATTATAAAAAAAAAGAAAAGTTCTGAATTCACCAAGTAGCTATCATTGGTCACCCATCCGAGTGCTAACCCAGACCAATCGTGCTTGACTCACTGGCTTGAAAGCACACGCCGCATTTAACCACTCGTCTATCGCTTTCAAAGAATTACGTCAACAATGCATGTGAAAACAATTGCACCACAAAGACTAGGTTATTTTTCCCTTTTAAATCGACGTGAACCGTGGTTAGAGCAAGGGGTTAGTCGTATATGGTCTGGGGGCCGGCCAACCTCTCCCCTGATGCTTCGGCAAAGATTCTCGAACCCCTAAGATGAGGGAACGGCACTTCATCGCCGGTCAAGCTCGGAAATCCATACTGCGCTTCAGCTTTCAAGGGAATGTCTCGGGGGGTATGGTTAGTGTGTTCACAGTATTTTTGAATAAATTATCGTGGCAGACCCGGTTTCGAATCCCGAAACGGTCGCATCTTCAATTCTTTTATTTTTCTTCTTTTTTCTTTCTTTCGTTTTCTTTCTTTCTTTCTTGTTTGTTTGTTTGTTTCTTCGATGGGTTTCAGCAACGAATAGCACTCCACATACAATAGCACTCTTGCTATTTTTACCCACAAAAGATGTAGAAGAAAACTAAATTCATTCTCACTCAAAATAAAACATTTTTATTTTTAGTAACTTATAAATCTATATTTCTCGATAGACATTTGCAATCACACGCTCATTCCAGTCACCACGTCCTTCATCCCCTCTCCTCCCCCCTCATTCCAAAATGACAAATCTATCCCCTAAGCAGTTTAATTAAGGTCTCAAACCAGTAGAAAACGCTGAACCTGGGCTCCCTTTGGTACTTTTGTGTGAAAATTAATTTGAAGAGACTTAACTTAAAGTAAGATCTACTGTATAAGAACCGCTACTTATATACCTTAGGTTTGGTCTGCTTGAAAATGCCTAACCAGCGCCTTCGGAATTCTTTCCCACAGAAGAATTTTAGTGTGATGCAAATAGACCTTATTCGCTTCTTGGGCGTATTTGTTTTCCCAATACAGGTCACGTGTCATTCCCTTGAGGCTTTTTCCTTTGTTTAATGGTAACGCTTGAGAAGATACATTAATATGGATAAACCTCAAACAAAGAATCGTATTCCCAAGATGTCTGTATTGGGAAAACATTACGCCCAAGCGAATAAAGTCTATTATATACCAAAAGTAGCATTTGGAATTCAAGAAGCACCTGCCTACCGCTAGAAACCTCTTGTGAAGGGCTACAACAAGTCTGGATGTGCACTGTTTGTAAGGCACTTATCCAAGTACTGCCTTACATGTAGACTAAAGGAGAAGAAACCTGTACACCTGCAACAATATCTTGACTTCCATATCGGAAATATATTGAGAGGTTATTGTGGATGTCCAGCTGGCGTGGATGGGCGGTGTAATCGTGTAACTGCCACAATATTTTCACTTGAGGAATACTGTAAACAGCGCAGCAAACCTCAAACTGATACTTCTGATGATATTATGCACCTCCGAGCCATGCAAATGGAATGTTCTCTCGACGAAAGGGAGAAGTTATGCCAGTCGCAAATGTTGTTTTTAAAAGGAAGCATGATTATCTAAAAACTAGAGGAAGTCTGTTATTAATATTGAGCATCTAGTCCTTAAGGCCGTGTTACACTGTGCAATTTTCTCAGCAACTTGTCTCGCAACCGTTGCGAGACAAGTTGCTGGAGAATTGCACAGTGTATCAAGGGTCTCGCAATGTTTTTTTTGTTGTGCGCAGCGTTGCACGAAGTAGAACTCAGTTCTACTTTTCGCAACGGATTGCAGCAACTTGCAACGCCGTTGCACAGT
>WUAP02123294.1:0-15645 GCA_015163945.2 Stichodactyla helianthus | reverse complement strand
ACTGTCTGGATTTAAACTCTCATTTCTATTCACAAAATAGAAGATGTCTAACTATTTCACGTCATGATAACAATTTTTCATGACTTTCCATGACCTATACTAAATTCAATGACTTTTCAGGCCTGGAAAACTAAATTACGATCCACGACTTTCCAGGTTTTCCATGACCCATATAAGAACCCTGTTTTGGGATTCCCCAGACCTCTACTGGATAGTCACAGAGTTCCTCTAATGCAGAAGTTTTCCAGATCCCCTTTCTCCGATTCCTGGATCTACCCCTGCTTTATTTTATTGTCTATTCCAAGCTAAATCAAAAAAGTCTAAACTAGATTCAACAAACATGCTTCACTTGATGGTCCAGTGGTAGTGAATGAATCCATGGATAGCAAAGGCCCTTGCTGAGATGGCCAACATGGAGCCTTGTGGTCTAGCTTCAGTATAAACATCTAAAGTTTATCATGCCTTAAGGCCCGTGCAAACAGGCCTAGTGTTATCCAGCATTTGTGTTCAAATGGACCCAACAAGGCCCAACAATGTTGGGATGTATGCTTGTTTGTGTGAAATTCCCGTGGATACAATGTGTATTTCACATGTGTGAGTTCAACATTGTTGGGAATGATGCCCAACATCCTGTCCAAATGAACACAACATTGTTGGGCTACGCTTTGATGACCGTGAAACTACGTGAAACAAAAGAAATGTTGGGACTTGTTGGCTCTAAAGCTTGACGCGTTTCAAACTTCACCCAACAACATCCAACAAGTCCCAACATTACGCAACATGGTATTTAAACACTCCCAACATGTTGGGCCCAACAATGTTGGATGTTGTTGTTTATAATGGTTTTGTCTGTGCCCAAACTAGAATAAATATTAGAGCTAGCAAACAAACCTTGTCAGCAGCCATCATCAAGTCATGCCTGTCTGTGTTCTCTTGTTCGTCATCACTGTCGCTGTCACTCTCTTCTGCAACAAGTGACCTGATGTATAACAAAATGAAGTACTCTTTAAGAAGAAGTTGTTATACTAACTGAACAGTATCAGTCCAATAACGTCTGCTAGTGACTGACAATAATAACAACAATACAATATAGAATTATCAAGGAATATACCGTATTTACTCGTTTTAGCGCCGCCGCGCTTATTAAATTTTTTGGGTTTCAAATGCGGTGCTTATTTAGGGGCGGCGTTTATTCAAGGGCAGCGTTTATTTTAAAAATCATATTTACTTTCTACATAATTAATTCTGTGTCAACCAATGATTTAATACAAACTCAATGAAAATCAATGCAAACATAGGCCCAGTTCAGACGTCAAACTTTTGCCGTGCTGAATTCAATATAAATAAGATGATAATGAGTAGAAACAAAAGATTTGACTAATTTGCATTAGATTCAATGGGGCAAAAGTTCGACACCTGAACTGGCCATACAAATGTACGTTAATGTTTGTATGGATATATAAAGCAGCGCTTAATTGAGGGCGGTGTTTAATCAGGGGTTGTGCTAAAACGAGTAAATGCGGTAAATGCAATCCTGAATGATTCATTTTTTTGGTTTGAAGGGCAAATAATAATTAACACAAATGGTAATATGAAGAATGTACAACTTGTAAGCCCCGTGTAGTTTTTATCAAATAGGAAAAAGAGTTATATGGTTTAACCTTTGCTAATTAAAAAATATTTGGACTCAGTCTTATTACAGCATGAATCAAAAAACCATGGACACCTAGAAATATTTTAGGAATGTTTCTACTTTTTTAAGCCAATCAGAAATTGTGCTTTAACCACAAAGATAACAACTATGTTTCTGATTGGTTGAGAAACATTCCTGAAATATTTTTAGCGCTCAAGGTATTTGATTCTTTAAAATCCTCTAGGAAGCACTTCTCAATAGACAATCCTTGGAGTACCCAAGGGCTTATCATCAATCTCTGTCTATGGAGAAGGAACAGACATTTTCTAGAAATGCTGCCCATGACAACTCACTTTCTAGTTGTGCCATCAATATTGTGTTTTTCTTTCTTCTTTTCTTCTTCCATGTACTTCTCCAGCTCCTCTCCTTCTAGACGCACTCTCTGCTTTACCTGGAAAAAGTTTAGAAACATTTAGAAAATTCATGAGAATAATTAATGAGGTCAAAACAATGGAAAATCATAAGTGTGAAGGAGATTTAATTTCAGATAAAGATTTGTCCTCATTTGCATTCCACTTTAACTTGGATTTTCTCAACCAAAATTACTCAATTCATTTTAAAAATCACTACAACATGAAAATATAGTCCTAGACATTTCCTAAGTGTTATAAAGTATTCGCGATCGACCTTTATGGGCATTTTAAATGCCCATAAAGGTCTCCCACTCATACTTTATATATTACTTAAAAAAACTGGGAAGTCAGTTCTACAGTTATCAGTATTCATTTGAGGACTGTGAAACTGAGAAATGGCAAAAACATTTAATTTTTAAAAATTTCAGTAGAGATCGTAAAAATGAACCTCATTTTATAAACACAACATTTCTCTGGTTTCAGTTAATAAAAGAAAAAGAATAGTAGTCAAAAGTAAGAAGGATAAACAAAAGATGAAATAATTGAAAGAGAAAATCAGAGAAAAAAGGAAAAAATGGAAAAGGGAATAAAGGGATTCATGAAAAAAGAGAAAAAGAACAAGTACCTCAAGATCTACTTGTTTTGTTTCCAAGTGTTCAATCAATGTGCGAGCAAGAGTACCAGGTGATGATCTGGCAGTAAAAACTACTGTATTCTTTGGGTTCTCTGCCCACTCAACGAACAGATCACGAGAAAAACCACATGACAGATCCATCATGCTGGCTAGCACAACCTGTTGGATGAGAATAAAATGACTGTTTAACACAAGGGCAGATCTGGGGAAGTTATGCCAGAACTTCCTTTACCATGATTAAATCCCCCTGAATGACAATGAAACCCCTTATTACATGTAGTCCTCTAAATAAAAGGAGAACACACCATATATCCATGAAACAAATCAAAAAAATGGATTATGTAATTGCCTTAAGTAAAAAAATAGCAGATATCATTCAGGCAGAACAGTGAGAACAAAAGCAATAGTGTGGTTCATGCAAGAGTGAGTTCTTGGTTAGTCATTAACTACCATGTAAATAGTTAATAACTAAATAATATTGCACTCTAAATGATTAGCAATTGTTCACAGATATATGGCATGCACTCTACTGAATAACTCAATAGTAAGGTTCCTTTGAAGGTCTTGTAACTATGCAGCACTATGTTAATGTGCCAGTTATTTATTAATAATTAACATTAGGTAAAGGTATCAGTGCTTTGTTGGATCAACAAATTCAAAGAAAGACTGCCCATGAACTCTATATCTCATCCCCAAAAATCAATCCCAGAATTCATTGCAAGATGCAAGATGGTGGCACTTCTTAGCCTTGTCCCCGAATTCAGAACCACAATTCTTTGCAGCATGATTTTGTTCCAGTCCTCAGTTGAATTTTGGAAAGGCAAATTGCTAAAACAAAATGCATCATTGTATTACCACCAATGTGTTCATAGAAGCTGTGCTGTTCATACCTTAGGTTCAGGAATCTTTGCAAGATCAGCAAGACTGTGGCATAAATTACAGTATCTAACAAACCCAAGAAAAAAGATCAAGTCAATAAACTTAATACCAAAACAAGAAAACTTGAAACTTTTATGCATTTTACTTTTCTGTGCATTTGAATCATCTCACCCCTCCCTGCTACAAATCTATAACTGTCTGCCTGTTAAATAGGTAGAGAGTTAT
This sequence comes from Stichodactyla helianthus, assembly GCA_015163945.2. Lineage (NCBI taxonomy): Eukaryota > Metazoa > Cnidaria > Anthozoa > Actiniaria > Stichodactylidae > Stichodactyla > Stichodactyla helianthus. The sequence continues at coordinate 11,861 of WUAP02123294.1, read as the reverse complement.
CTTAAATCCATCAGGACTTAAAACATACCTGAATTGATATGGGTTATTTCTTCCTATTTCAAATGCTTTCATGATTTTATCACTCATCCACTCAACCTGGAAAACAATGGTAATTAGCTATGATAACTCTGGTGGCAGTTTTGGTGCAGAATTCACTTCCATTGTAAGGTTGGGAAATTTTTCCATCAATGTATAGTTTTATGAAGCCCTGAGACAACCTATGGGCTGATCTATGTACTGTATTAGCAAGTGAGATGACAATCCGGATGAAACTGGAATTTAGAACAGAAGGTTTTGTGAAATGAGGAAATTACTGCAATTTTCAAAATCATGTTAACTCAGGCATCTAAACACTCAACTGGTTTTTGCTGATTTAGCTTCAGTCAATCAAAATTAAAAATCAAAAATACGAAAGGTAACCAAACATCAAAATCATATTTAGCTGTTATAAATTGTCTAAAGGTCGTTTTCAGTCATTTGGTAGGTTTTTAGGGATATTTATGAGTAGTCTTCTGGTGTTTTGTTTGAAGTGGGCGGAAGAGAATAACCAAATTCCAACGGACTGTGTGAAGGTCAGAGTTCACATGATTTTGAAAATTGCAGTAACCAGAGAACGTGAAGAAACCAAGGGAGAAAACCATCAAGAAATGAAGTACAGTATATTACACAAACCTGTGATTTAGCAAACTCCACTACATTGTAGCTCACATTATTAAGCATTGCAAGTGAGTAGGCTGTCAAACCTGAATCAGGGTTTCTCCATAACTGATCCTACAAATTCAAATAATAAAATTATAAACTTGCTGTTTCTTTGTACCAAAAACTGAAATCAAACTGGAGTGACTATATGTTAAAACAGAAATCATTAATATTTGTAAAAAAAAGGGGCAGAAAAAAGTGTTTTTAAGGACTGGCTGCAGCTCTACATCATTTAATTTCCTCAACTCATTAAACTCCTGGATTTTAAAGGCTATCAGTCAATGTTTACATTATACAATAAAATCTTTAATTATTTTGAGACTATCAAAAACTTCATAGATCCACTCAAACAATAGCTCCACCAATCATGGGGTCAAAGTTTTCCCAAAGGAATATGGCAGGTCCGACAAACATCATCATAAACCTCTTGATTTCAGGAAGATTTTAAAGTTTTATTGCAGAATTTTTCAAAACATTCTTAGGATACATAATATTTAATCAAACCATGTATAATTTTTAGTAACCAACATTTCTTTTCAGGCTGTTACCTGATGAAATGCTTTGGCTTGTTGGATGTAGCAACAGTAACTATGAAACAGTGGAGCTATGAATTCCCTCGTCTCCTAAATTTATGAACTAAAAAGAATGCATATATAAATGAATGTGATATTCAATAAAAGAGTGAATGAACATAAGTACCAGAAGCTGTGATAGCTCCAACACTCTTCCTGCAGTATCAACAGCTATGAGAACATTTCCATTCCGACGAGTTGTTTTCAGAATCTCATCTATGGACAGAGGAAGAAAGATTAAGAATTGTTACCAATAATGACAAATGAATAAGTTATTGATAAATAACAAAAAGAGAAGTAAAAAGAACATATGAAATAATAACTACCATAAATGGAAGAAGGAGGAAACAAATGAATCAATGGATTGCATATAAAAGGGAAATTAAAATTAATAAAAATGCAAAATTTACTGTAAAAACTAAGAAAGATGAAAGAAAACGTTGATGAAATTAAGAAATAATTCAAGAAATAAATTCTAGCAAATGAAATAAAAAAAAAGGAAAGAAATAATGAATTATTAACTAAGTGAAAACAGAGATAGGCGCTGCCCTATACATCACTTGATGTGGGAAGGAATTTAACTTAACTAAATGGGAGAAAATCATAAACTGAAAACTAAAATCCTTAAATGTTTGCATACTTTTAAGCTGTGTGTCTCTTTCTCTTCTTCTTGTCTGTACATTCAAAGCATTGAAGGAGTCTGTGATCAACAGAGATGGACGACTGAGGGTTTCCAGTACGGCACCATTAAGATGTCTTTCTTTCTTGTGGTTATAATCTACAGCATATATTATATCCTCTTCTCCATCTTTTACTATCTTCCACATTGTCCCACCAATCATGTGACCAGCGGCATAAGGTGTTATAGTGAGGCCATGTCCTTTACCTGTGTAGGATAAAACATGAAACATATGGTACTGTGCTACAATTGGATATTTGATTAATTCAGAGAAGAAACCATTTGAGATTCATCATGCATCCTTGTATATCATAAACTAATAATAATAAGAAGAAGAATAAAACAACAATGCTTGGCACTCTGATTTATGGCAAAAAAAGACCTGATTTAAGAGCATGGGATATTGGTTTCTGTGGAAGCATACACATGTATCATTAAATTATATAAAAACTTTATAAAATGCTTTTTCATGTTCTATGCTGTTTTACCAACAGTTGGGATATTGAAAAAAGGGTTTAGATTTACTCTCTGACATGTATGACCCATGGTTCTAAAACTATTCTCATGTTTTCACAATATCCTGCATGTTGATAAAACAGCATAGAACATGGAAAAGCATTATATAATGCTTCAAAATATAACATTTTGTTCAAAATGAAAAGTCAATTGAAGTTAATAATACTCTGGGAATCTGAATTTAATAAAAAAATCAATACTTTCTACACTAACAACAATAAACAGTACCTTTAAGGCTGACTGTCTGTGAATATTTAAGTTGAATGATTTTATCAAATACAGCATCCACATCATCCAGGGTAAAGACATCAAATTCTTCTGAATTTTGATGTGACTAATGAGATAAAACATGAGAGGATAAAATAGTAAAACTCCTAATAGAGACAAAACACCAATACCATAGAGATCTGAGCAGTTACTAATATGTTTGATAAGCTGGCCATTTTGATGAAGGCTCACAAATATTGCTTGCATAAAAAACATAATACCAATACCTGTTCTCCTTCAGAACTATCAATATTCAGAGATTGATGAAAATAAGAAAATAGTAGAGAACCCCCCCCCCCCCCTTGTCTGCTACCACAGGATGCCCACAAACAGAAGATAAATACAAGAATCTCACCTGAAACCAGTCATACATAAACATTTGCCCCATTTTATACACTGGAATAGTGGCATAAATAGGACAATGTAGTCCACACTTGCCTACCAAATATGGTAGTCCACCCATGTGATAGAGGTCTGGGAAGGATATTAGTACTGCATCTATTTGATGGCTATGTCTGAAATAGTGATGGATGAATTACAGCATTAACACTGCTTCAATACAGTATTAAGTAATGAAGGAGACACTGAGCTTACATCAGTAAAATGTTAGCTTAAATAAGCTTTATCGCTATGAGTGTATCAATGTTAAGCCCGAGGGGGTTGGGTATATGTGGGACATTTTTAATTTTTGTTGAAAATCCCTACCCTGGGGAAAGAGAAATGAGTCAGATTTGGTCAAATTTACCCACCCTGGCAGACACCCATTCCAAAAATAAACTAAAGATATTTTTTATAATGCTGTACCCTGAAGTAAGCCAAAAGCTAAAATTCCAGGGTGGGGACACCAAGGGTTTTATTATTATTATTAGTTTTTTTAGTTTATTATTAATATTATTAGTTTCCATATACATACAAGAGTGGTCAAATGCCCCACATATGCCCGACCTCCCCCCCCCACCCCAGTTCACATTGATATACACATTACGCGTTTTTATAGCGCTAGAAATGTTTTATCAATAGAAATCTATTAGAAAAAAAAATGCTAAAAGGCTGATGAAAAGCTTACTTTTTAACGTTTTCAATGTGTTCCATGGATAGTGTTTCATTCCATCCACAATCCAACAAGAATCGAAACTCATCAACTTGCAGAAGGTAACACAATGGACCCTCATCGTGAGCACCAGACAGGACAGTAAGCTTTATAATAGAAGTCATGCCGGATGATCTACGGCTTTTGAGGTACCATAAACTGTTATTTAGCGTAATCAAATCATGTCTTCCTAAAGTTTACACAAACTACACGCTGTTGGCCGCCATATTGAATATCCCGAAGTCCTTTGCGACCACAGGAATCCCATAGACCCTTTTCATAACATAATGTTGATACTGAAGATCTTCATCGTCAACATAACTTATACCATCTGAAAGAACTCTTAAAAATCAGTAATTTTGGAAAGTTTGAATCGCATAGCAACAAAATTTAAAAAGATATTGTGGATCAAGATTTGATGAGACATTCCTTGGTGGCCTCGTTTTCATGTTTTCTCACAACTTAACTCACTCCTAAGTCCTTAATAAACGTTTTGCCTCTAACTTTCAAATTTTCCTTGGATAAACATCTTCTCTCGAATGGAAGACCAGATTCATATGAAATATCAAAATTTAAAACATTTTGCTAATAAGCTGAAGTCTGATTAAATTACCCAGGAGAACCCGCGAGTTTTACTCCAAAATGGCGGCAATGGTTTTTGGACTCGTGTTTTACGTTTTAGAACTGATTTAAAGATTTGAAACTCAGGAGAAAGGGAAGGAAAGTCATTTTCATTGTGGAAAGGTAACGATATATTATGATATATAACTGGATTTATTTGAAAAGACGTTTATAGACAATTCAAATCATTTTGGAGCCTCCGATGGTACGACCACAGTTGAACTAAAAGTTCGAGACCATCTTGAAATCATTACGTATTCGAAAGACAGCGAGCGTTCTGAAGAGGAAAGTAAAGGTATGAATTAAGAAGACAAAGTATACAAGCAGCGCGAAGCATGAATGGTGCTATAATCCCTCACACACCGATCGCTGTTGACTTCTGGAACACACGAGAGACATCAGCCAAGAACTGCCGTCTGTTCTTCTTAACACACGCGCATGCAGACCACACAGTAGGACTCACGTCCTCATGGAAAAACCACAAGATTTACTGCTCGGAATTGACCAAAAAAATCATAGTCCACAAGAATGGAGTTAGTGAAGATCTTGTGGTTGGCCTCCCAGCAGACCAGCCAGTTGTCATAGCAATGGATGAAGTGGGCAAGGAAAACCTTACGGTTACTTTAATTGATGCAAATCATTGCCCTGGTGCAGTGTTGTTTCTCTTCCAAGGTTATTTTGGCAATATACTATACACAGGAGACTTTCGGTATTATAGTTCGTTGAGTACCCATCAAGCTTTGCAGCATACTGTAATTGACAAGCTTTATTTAGACAACACATACTGTGATCCAAAATGTGCATTTCCAACTAGGGGGGAAGCAACAAATATGATCTTAGATGTTGTCAGAAATCATTTGGATTTTAACATTGTTTTTGGGATGAACACATTAGGAAAGGAAGAAATGCTAGCTAAAATTGGAATTGAGTTTAAAACATGGATTGGAGTGGAATCCAAGAGAATGAATACCTTAAAGCTGCTTGATGTGCCAGATGTTTTCACCTGTGATGTCAACTCCACAAGCATTAGAGCTGTCATGAAGAAAGAGATATCTAAGAAAAACCTTCGTGTGTGGAATAAAGAAAACCCTACCATTGCCATCTTGCCGACAGCTCTCTTTGCGGGAGAGAGCAACCCTTATCAGAATATGAAAGATGTTTTCGTCATACCCTTTTCAGACCACTCATCTTTTGAGGAATTGGTTAGTTTTGTTTCAGAGATAAAACCTAAGGAGATAATCCCGTTAGTGTTGCAGCACAGAGGCCCAAAGGGAGACCCTGGTAACATTAGGTGCAATATGACAGTCTTCAACACTTTCTTGAATAAGGAGCCTTTGAGGGTTTTCACTATTCCTGAGACTGTTTTACAGTTTATGGGTGCAAGAACAACAGTTAGTAAAGCAAAGAAAAGAACAAAATCCTTTACAGCCCCAAAGCAAAAGAGAACAAAATGCACTGGTGTTGTATTTAGTGATGATGAAGATAACTCAATGGAGATTACTGTGCAAGATAGATGTCTAGGAGAGATTAAAGTGCCTGAGAATGCACAACATTGGAATTTGGAAACTTCTTGCAGTGTGGAACAAGTCCATCAAGTCAGTGTTACAGAAAAGACCACAGAAGAAATCAAGGTTAAGGAAGAGCTGACTTTGCAAAACTCCTGTGATATGGAAGATGCGAGCAGAGGTGTAGAGAATGGCAATAACATATCATGTAATAATCTGGAACAAGTGTACAAAGAAGACACTGATTTAGGAATGACAAGTGTTTTAAAACGAAAAGAAGACATAAAAGTTGAGAAAGATTTAATTCTGCAGAATTCATTTGCATTGGAAGAGGTAAATACATGTAATAATGCCAGGAACTGGAATGAGACATGTAATACTTTGGAACAACTTGCTAAAAATGCTGACTTAGGATCAATATGCATTTTAACACATAAAGACATAAAGGTTGAAAAAGATTTAAATTTGCAGAATTTGTTTGTTATAGAGCAGGTGAATGTATGCAAGAATGGAGAGAATTTGAATGAAATACCTATAACTTTGGAACAAGTTAACAATCAAGCATTGAGTTCAGGAAACATAGTTGTAAAAAGGGAAGATGACGTTAAGATCAAAGATGAGCCAAAGGATTCTTCATTTAACCAGAAAGAAAATAGATATGAAGGAATAAGGAATAATGAGATGATTATAACCTTAGAACAAGACTACAATCAAGCATCCAGTTCAGAAAACGTAATCATGAAAAGGGAAGAGGAGATTAAGATTGAAAATAAGCAAACAGATTCCTCATCTGAACTCAGGGAAAATGAATATGAAGAAATGAGGAATAATGAGATACCTCTAACCTTAGAACAAGTCAACAATCAAGCATCCAGTTCAGAAAACATAATCATAAAAAGGAAAGAAGAGATTAAGATTGAAAATGAGCCAACAGAATCTACATCTGAACTTAGAGAAAACGAATGTAAAGAAATAAGGAATAATAAGATACCTCTAACATTGGAACAAGTCAACAATCAAGGATCCAGTTCAGAAAACATAATTATCAAAATGGAAGAAGATATGAACATTGAATATGAGCCAACAGATTCCTCACATGACCAGAAAGAAAAAGAATGTGAAAATAAAATGAATGGTGAAAATGAAAAAATGGGAACCTTGCCTGACCATGAAAACAGAAATATTCCATCTATTACCAAACCTCTGGGATTAAAATCCACAGAGAATGGAATCACAATGGGTAGATCTCCAGGTAATGACAAACACTTTGCTTTGGAATTATTACAGGCATTTAACCATGGTGAGCATGAAGATGATGACACAAAGAGTAACCCTGTGTACAGGAGATTCGTCAGCCACTTTTGTGAATACCTCAAAGCTTTAACATCTGATAAAACACAGGAAGCAGAAAATAATGACAATAAACAGTGTCCTTTACATGGTTCTTCTAGATTGAATGACAAACCTACGATTGGAACACAGGGTTCTCACCAAAATACAAGATCAAAAAATGGTTTTTGGGTGGAATTGGATGATGATTCTGAGGACGAGGATGAATCTGAGTTTAATTGGTTTTCCAGCAGATGATGAATTGAGATGAGAATGAAAATATTTTTCTAGACAAATTAAGTACAAAAATAATTGACCGTAAATAGCTCATCTTAGGTGTGATGGGCATTCCCTGCACCCCTTCCCTGGATCTTCCCCTGTGCAGAAGGCGAAGCAAAACTTCATGTCTCTTTCTAAAAAACAACAACAACAACAAGCAATAAGATGAACATTTGTTTATTAATATTGTTGAAGAAGTTGTAAACAGATTAGACCTTTTCCAAGATATGGTTGAGTGAGTCTTACACTAGCCAAAGCCTCAATTTCATTACCGTAGCAGTTTCTTTCTGGTGTTGTTATGTATATCATGTATTGTTTAACCAACAACTCTCTTCTTTGCTTTATTGTTTAATCATCCCAAAGTCCATTGTATCAGATTAGTACATAGCTCAGTACACAATGGTACATACTCAAATCAAGACTTTGACTAGTACTGGAGTAACTCAACTATATCTTGGGAAAGGACTATTGTTAGGTAGTTCTTCCAGTTTTATGTGGTGCCTTAAGAAAAAGAAGGAATGCCGCTAGTATTTACAGTGACATACAGTCCAGGTGTGGAAAGTGAAACTAGACAACAGTGGATATAATGACTTCATTGTCTCTAAAAAGGATAAGTGATGTAGAATATTGAGTTTTATTATATCCACATCCACTGGATATGAGCAATCACGTGCTCTGATTGGTTCCTCTACTACTAGGATATCAGCTCATATCCCGTGAGTAGAGAAGTAAACAAAATGGCGGAGCACTTAGCCGACGTTATTTCCTTTTTTAAACTTGAAAATAATTAGAATTCTACATTTCCCACAATCCAGTCGATGTGGATATAATAAAACAATTATTCCATTCAATCTCATCGTACATGGCTCATTGCTGACTCGGCACTGCATGCCTCATCGGCTATGAGCTCATGTACGACTCGATTTCATGGAATAATTGTTAAATATTTGTAGTTTTCTCTGACTAATTTGCTTGGCTTGACTCTCACTCCAGTCTTCATCAGTACATCCCGCCTAATCTTAATCTGCATCCCTCATTAAATTCAACTTAAAAAACTGTCCCATACCCAAATGTATTGTACAAGGCCCCATCTGTTGCTAACAACAATAATACAAAAGCTAAAATGAAATTAAAATTATGGAAATGTATCTTGAATGAAGAAAAAATGTTTACAAAACTGTTGATAAATTCATCCAACATAATGTCTGTGATGTCACATATATGCCAAGAACATTCATAGTTATTTCTGGTATTTTAGTATCTGATAGTTGTAAATAATGATGTAATGATATAATCGTTTTTAGATTTTTAATTAAAATGTTGTTTTTACTCTAATTAAAACAAGCATGGTTCAGTTGTTTAGTGTGCTGCCTTGTTAATAAGTGTACTTTGTATTTTGACCCCCCAGTGACTTGTATGAAAGTTTACTAAGCCTCTACCTGTAAACATTTTTCATAAGTAGGAGAACAAAAAAAAATAAACTTTGAAATTGCAATTGGAAGGAGAAATAGTAGAATTGGCATGAAATACTGTCAACATTGAGTGTTTTGTAAGAGTTTATATGGAAAAATGTACTGGACTGCACAAGCTTGCTATCCTAATAAAGTTTTCCATTTTATATTTCATGCTGTGTAAAACATTTGGAGCTGAAAACTTACATTCTTACTGTTATTGAGATTCTCTTTTCATTTCTGGAGTTTGTTTTGAAACAGGTGCTTGATTTAGAATGATTTTACTTAACCCGTGAAACAAAAATTAATAGCTAATGCATGATAGTCAAGTACACACAAAAGAAAACAATAGAGTTACAATCTATTAATGTGTATTAGTCTAAAATCTATTTCGCGGGTTAAGTGAAACCACTCTAAGGGTGATTCAGTCACGTGACCTATTACAGTCCAACTAGCTGAAGCGTACCCCCCTAGACTGGATTAATAAATTTATTATTAGAATATTGGGCCATTATTCCTTTTCAGGAATGCATTCCATTTAAAGTATTCCGCTATTTACAGAGTGACACACAAAAGTATGACCACTATTAATGTATTTGCATAATTTTATACACAGGATTTTGCTGACAAAGGAGCGATTACTCACCATATTTGGTAAAACCAGACAGCTTTTCATCTAAATGTGTCAGTTTAACATACAAAATCCAGTGCATAAAAGTATGCAAATACATTAAAAGTGGTCAAATGGTGGAATAATATTTTCAAATGGAATGCATTCCTGAAAAGGAATAATGGCTCAATATTTGAACAATAATTTTATTAATCCAGTCTAGGGGGGTACGCTTCAGCTAGCTTGAATTAGTCCTAATAGAGGCATACTTGTCCAATACTCTGACAAATTTATGCATAGCATTGTATTGTAATTCATTGTGTTGTATTGTTTTGTTCTAGAATGTATTGTAAAACTATTGTTATAGCAATATAATACAATACAATGCTATGCATAAATTTGTCAGAGTATTGGACAACCCTCAATAGAGGGGAGTAATAAAATTTGATTCTCCTGAGAATCAAAGACTGAAAATATTCCATTTTTTTAGTAAAATGAACTGCTTTTCAGGAATTGCGAGCGTTTCGATCCTTTGATTTGTTATCGCACGTATTTTTTGTCCCCTAAAAAACTTTTGTACATTCAAAACCACACGTTACAATAACGTCACACAATCCAAGCGTGACGGAACTTGGTAAGTAAATCAAATGTCCTTTTCGATTTCATTCTTAAATAATAGAGTGGCTTTATTGCTTATGTAGCTAGTTTTCCGCTTATAAATTTTAATGGCAGCCAAAAATAAGGAAATCTTAAAAAAATTCCATTGCTATTACGGGTATTGTTTGTTTATGTAGCTGTTAAGATTCTAATTGGCGTCGCTTGGCAACCGGGATTACTGTTACGCGAAGGAAGCCCTTTGAGAACGAAGATCGCGTTCAATTTCTGCTAATGGAAGGAATTAGCGGGCAATCTTTGGGCTTGAATGATGTGATACGGGTTATGTAGAGTCGGAAATTCTTAGAGAACACTATAAATGGATGGCCGTTCTCGCAGGATGTCGGATGTGGAGCAATCAGCTATCGAATCGTTGCTTTCTTGTAGCGAGAAGTCCAAGGAAGAAGTCTTCGATCGCGTTGTAGTGACATCAAACTGGTCAGAAGTAGCTCGTGGCTGGAGGAACGCAAAACCAAATGCTCGCTACGTGTCGTCTCCGGAAAAGCGCAAGAAATCTAAAGACAAATTCCATATTAGCCCTGCGTTTTCAGATCCCGAAAGTCAACTTGAAAAAGTAAAGAAACTCGCTGGAATGATTGCCAACTCGAACATCATCTTGAAAGAGGAAAACTCTGCCACGAAGCTTAAAACGACTAGGAAAGTTGGTTTGGCCAAGTATCAAAACTGTGGTGTTCTCTCTTATGATGTCCCCTGCTGGAGATTTATTATGGACCCTAAACGTTACCGTTATGTCGAAAGACTTGGATTTTTTGATATTCGTGCGCTAAACGATACAAAAAGAAGTAGTGTTAGTCGTACACTTTTGCTAGACAATGGAGGGATGATAACATATCAAGAAGTGAACGGACGTATTGCTCTTTTCGATCCTGCTCTTACTTTCGATCGCCATCTTTTGGAGACCTACGAACTGAGAGAGGAATATAAACTTAGGTCTTGTCACCGAACGAATGGTTCGTTTGATTATTCCACGGATTTTTCTCAAATCAGAACAGAAGATAACAGAATCAAAGTTATAAGTGCAGGACCGTGTAATTCGTGTGAAATGTGCCGTCACCGGACCCAAGAATTTGGCTTAAATCCCCCAAAAATACCTTCCCCCAGAAATAAAGGCCATGAACTCAAGCCCTTACAAAAAATCACTCCTTCTCAGAAAAGGACAGCTGAAGATAATCGCGCTGTTAGCAAAGTACTTGTTCCACATGGCCGTACCAAAGAGGTGACTTTGAAGTCAGTGAAGGAAGGTAAATATAGTAAAAAAGTTAAAGAAGGCAAACTCTATCATTCAAGGCACACAGTACGGCTTGACTGGCTGCCGATAACGCGTAATACAATAGCCTACCCGTACATGCAAGGTGCATCAGGCAGTGATAGTACAAGTAGCAGCGGCAGTAGTATTGTTCCAGACCAGCCAACATCGAGTGTGGTCAAGACTTATGCCCTACCAAGACACCACACAAAGGCTAGAAAACTGACTTTGAGTGAGGCTGCCAACCTTGTTCCCAAGTCATCAAGATTTGGCAACACTTTTGATAAGCTAACAAAAGACCTGGAAAATAAGCATGAAAAAC
>WUAP02123283.1:0-15652 GCA_015163945.2 Stichodactyla helianthus | reverse complement strand
GCGCCTCAGCTTTCAAGGGAATGTCTCGGGGGTATGGTTAGTGTGTTCACAGTATTTTTGAATAAATTACCGTGGCAAACCCGGGTTCGAATCCCGAAAGGGTCACATTTTCAGGTGGGTTTTTTTTTTTCTCTCTCTTTTTTGTGTGGTTTTAAATGCGGCAATCCAAGACAACCTTTTTGCCTGAAGTTTTTGTTCCTCTGCACAACATCAATCTCCTCAACTGAACCACACTACACTGTTCTATTGATTCTCTAAAATTTTTGCTCCTGTGGAATGTCTTCTTCCTTTAGAATTAATGTTGCTTTCTTCGGACACGCTTAAACACTTTGAATTTGGTAGACGTCATTTTTTTTTCGTATCCCTCCAAACAATCCATAGATGCTTTGCCAGAATTGAATTATTAATCGCAAAACTAACTAAAACATTACTGTTTTCTTTGCCAGTATTCAATGGCATCAGGAACTACGAGTACTCAGTCTTCTAATTTCGAAGTACATTCAGACAGCAGCAAACTGAAAGAGTTCTACCAACACTTGAGCTATGTTTTAGGTAGGAACATCAGCAGCGACGAGATGCTTAGGGAAATACGAACAGCAATAAGAGAGTTGGAACATCACAAGGTGAGCCATCATCGCCCATCATTACCTGTATATTATATTACCGAAAGCGTTCGGTGCAATTTGGCAGGGAAATGTTATTTTTCTAGGGCTTTTCTGTTGTTTCCTTCTATTTGAGATAAACATAGAAATAATTCTTAAACTCTCTGCATTTTGGGGGATGAAAAAGGGGTCACAGTTTTAATGATGTCCCTTTGCGAAGCGGCACGACTCGAACCTCTTACGTCGGTTCAACTCTGGATTTGGACTGTCTCAGCTTTACTCGAAAAACTTTCAGTGGAAAACCAAGTTATACTAATTTTAGCAAACAACTACTAAGTTTTTCAAACTTCATTAATATATAATGGAGATGGCCTTAATTTTGGAAAGTGGATGAACACAGAAAAATTCTCAAATGAATCATGCCGCAGACGTCTGCGTACTTGTACGTACTTTATTTTATTGATGCAACTGTTATGAGTCGAACCTACGGGTTTTTGCGTCCACAAAAATATGGACTCGATCTCTTCTCGACCCCGATTATATCAATAACCTTATTTAACTATTTAACTATTTGCTTTCCGGTACAGAATGTCAATTTTGGTCATCATGAGGATTCTAATGTAAAGATCGGTAGTCAACAACGTTTGTCCTCATACAATGAGGTAACTTCCAAAAACGACGAAGTTGAAAAAGAAGAAGCTAAGTCAGCTAGGGAATACGCGAGTCAGCTCAAAATACAGGTAAGCTATCGGCGGGAAATGGTTCTACAATCTTTGCAAATCTATACGACCTACCTTTCACTGCACATAAAAACTATTGTGTTCATGCAAAGTTCCCCTCAAATCAACCAAATGAGCCAAAGCGAAATACTTTATGGGTCGTTGAAAGCAGTGTTTCTTTGGTCTCTTTCCTCCTTTATTTCTTACAGTTGTGCTTCCACTGTAACCATGTCAAATTAATTTCATATAAATTCAGAACTATATTCCGCTTTTCCCTTCATCGTTTTCCTTCCATTCATTGCATGTCAGCGACGACATTTCTTGCATTTGTTCGCCTCTCGGCACCCTCACTGCCCATCATTAACTATATCCTTGCTGTTGCTTCGATGGTCTTTATCTCTTTTGTGTCCTCATTTCAATTTCAGTTGGAAATTGCAGACACACAGCTCAAAACGTGTGAGAAAATAATTCATCGTCTGTACGCCGAGAACAGTGATCTTAACAAGCTTGTTCTCAAGCTCGAAGGGAAGTTGAAATCAGCGTCCAGGTCTACAGAAAAACTACAAAGAAAACGCGCTCTGTTGCAAAAACTCGTGGAGAAGTTAAGCGGCCATGTTGGCAAGGAACAGCTTCGCCAGGCTTACTTGGTACTGGAACTTGACAGAGATGTTGCTATTTAGTTTTGACGAAGTTTAGGCCCAAGGACGAGAGTGAAACACCTATTGGGCAATGTCCGGAAAATCTAATCAAAGACGAAGAATAACTCCTACCTACAATCTTTTTGCTAAAAAGATGAAAAAAGTCGCAACAGAAGAGCAATACCAAAGAAGACCTAACCTTGGATTACTGACAAGGTCTTCCTCACTTTCGACATGACGTTCGACATTTTCCCGCCATTTTTTCGAACATGCGCTGTTTGGTTTTCTAGTTCGACCAACATAACTATCACCTCACTAGTCGAGGACGATAAATTTCAATAGAAAATATTCATTTAATTTATTATTAAATTTCTAATTAAAAACGTTTTGTGAAATAGTTCGATTTAAAATTGTAGTGTATGTACTCTGATGTTTGTCGATGTATATATTATCTAATTGCATGAATCAGATGCTGATTTTGTAACGTTTGTATATACATGATGTACATGCATCGTAATTCTAGGGCCTTCATTAGTGATGGACATTAAATTTAAAAATAGGTAGAAACACTAAACAATTTATTCATCTCATTGAGATTGTACAATTTGTACCAAATTGACTCTTGAATATTGGACTTTTACAGTTTTGTAACGAAATGTACATTGTATTGAGGTACATATATATTCATTGTGGATTAATGACAGGTACTAAACTTGAAAGAAAAACAATATGTTAACATACTAGTATAATTTACAGTTTTAAGCATTTGAAATAATAAATGAATGAAACCAAAAGTAAGAGGGTGATTGGGTGGTGGAGATTTGACACTGAATGGCAGATGGCAAGAAAAGACCAATGCAAGAAAAGAAAAAATGGAATTCCAGTTTTTCATTTATTTTTATCCTTAAGATTAATCCTTTTACCCTTTACATCAACATTTCTACACATTTTTGTACAACACTATACCCAGTTTATAAATGTGCAACTTCAACCATATAAATCATTTATAATATATTTACAAACCATTTATCACATCTCTAGCACTGACTGTGATACAAAATCTTACTGTGCTACATCATTTCTAAAAACTCTGTGGTCACATGCTAAGTCACGTGACTGTGCAATTTAAGCAATTTAATCAAACACTACATCAATTAATTCTTATCACCCTAAACTAGAAATATTTCTATTGACACATCCAAATGGCAATCAAAGCTGGAAACATCAATTCAGTCTTAGTTAAATTTAGTTAACTACAAGAAGTTACCAATAGCTGTTTTTCAAAAATGGTCTTGGTCGCAGAAGCGAGGCTGGTAATATTGTTATTTGTAAACAAATCTGAAACCAAAATGGCCGCATGCTGCTCGGGTAAACCTCAGACAAAAACTTACTTAAATTACTTGTGGTTTCTGTCTTCGAGGATGGCAAAAAAAGTTTGACTAAAAGATTTGTTTACAAATATTATATTACCAGCCTCACTTCCATGCGACCAATGCCATTTTTGAAAGACATCTAGTGTTCAGGACATGCAATGATCAATATTTAATATTAATGAATTTTGTTACTGAGCATAACTGAGATTTAATATTGGTCAATGGAAACAGATAAACTTACATTTGTCAACTTTAAAAAATGTTAGATTTAATTTTACAAAATAAGAAACCATAGTTTGGATTCAAAATAATATTATTTCTTCATTTATAAGGACTCGGGATATGAAAAAGAAAAAGTAATTCAGGGCCATATCCACAAATTTCTGATTGGTCCGGTTTTCAGAATTGTTTGGGGAGGGGAGGGGTTGTCTAGGGAAGAAGGTGGAGAGGAAAAAGGGGGAGTTAGGAAACAAATTACTGAAAGTTGGTCCGGTTGAAACGGTTGGATACAGCCCTGTAATTTCATGCTCCATTTAATCACATATAGTACAAGAGTATAATTTTGTCCAAGTAAATATTAGATAGGAATTGTTTAAACATTTTTGTGCAAATGGTTATCATCAACAGCCAACACCACCTAAGACCCAACGATGATCACCAAGACGTCTACGAGTGCGCACAATATTGGAGTCAATCAACGAGGCATGGTGCTTGTCACGAGCATCCTCATCCACTCTTTGTTTAGTAAGCTTGAGCAAACTAACATTACGTGCCGTAGCATTAAGAGATTCTTGTAATCCCATTCCCCCTCGTCCAATCTCACGTGCTTCTGGCAACTGATTGCCTGGATGTCTTTGAAACACAGACACCATTGGCCTATCAAGGCGCTCTCTTGCAGTTAAGTCTGAGTATGCAACAGGACCCTAAAACATAATCACATTTATTAATATGCCAAGCCTGTCTGAATGAAAATGGAACAATTTGATTGGTTGCTGATCATGAGAGGTCCAGATTTTTTTATCCAGACCTGAGTTGGCAAAAGTTATGCACCTCTTGGCAAAAATCATGATAATTTTGTTTCCCATGTTTATTATAAACCTTTTATTGACCAAGCTTGTTCGATCCGGATGGGGAGATATTGGTCTCGTTCTTTTTTCATGTGTATGGACCTCACCCTATGGGCTTGGCCTCAGTACAAAAACAAAAAAGAACTCGACCAACATCCCCCATCTGGACCTCACACTTGGTCAATAACCCCTAATTATGGTTTAATATAATTTAACTGAGTCATCAAAATAGCTTTCACTATTCTTTAGAAAATTCTGCCAAAGCAGAATTTCTTGGTTCTTTTTTGGGCTGAACTATTGAAAATATAGAATCTTCATATGATGATAATATTCAATTGAATAGTAGAAATAAATGATTAATTAGTGATGGAATATGACATCAGATGAGCTGAAATTTAGAATATTAATTAATGGTGTGAAACACATTTAGGATAATTTATTTTTGAATAAACAACCAAGGTAAAAAAGTCCTTTGGGAGTAGGCTTCATTTTACACTAATAATATTTAAATATTTGACTAATTAAATCATTGCCTAAAACTCTTTTTAACAAACAGTAAATAGTAAATGTTAATGAATGACATTACTAAATGACATACCAGTGTATAACCAAGGGCCATCTCAGTCGCATCATACCACCTTTTATTACGATGAATAGCCATCCGCAACTCACCACCACCAACTTGAAGATGTTGCTTAAAAAAAGATATTCATAACTCTAATTAAAACTCAATCCCTTCTCACAAGAGGAAAATACCTGATATAATTGAATACAAATTGTAATACCAACATGGTTGACTTACCCTCATTGTTACAGTCTCAGAGACTTTCTGAGTCATAGCATCATTGACAGAATGATGAGCTGCTCTTTGAAGCTTAACAGTCTGTTCAATAGCTTCAGCAACTTCTTGGCGTAGAGTACTAGACCTCTGCCTTGCATCTGTTGCCTCTGATATTGCCCTGGCACATTCTGGTGTGTAAGGACCAAGAGATTCAACAGGAGGAGTACAAGGTTTTTCTAACTGGTCCTTGATTCCTGCTCCTCGTACAGAAGAAACTGCATGACAGATCAAATCCATGACACGTGATCTCTCTTTTAGTGCTGCGGTAAGCCTTTTTCTGGAACAATCTAGAACCTGTAACTGTTTCTGTACTGATCTCAATTGTGCTTCAAGTATACGCTTTAACTTTAACAAGTGTTGCCGTTCTGATGCTAAAACATCATCAGCACCATCAAGTCCCTGAAGAAAATTATAATTGTTACTATGGCAACATAGTAGCTTTCTGAATTTCTATAGTTTCTTACTCAAATTTCCTTTTCCTAAAAAAAGGGAGGTTTGAGACTATGTACATCTGTATATATGATATTTTTTGAAAACAGAATGCTTTTCTTTGAATTATTTAAGCTGCATTCATTATGTATGGCTGAGGTGGGGGGGGGGAGGGCAGGTGAAATTCAGGGGGGATCTGAAAATTTTCTCATCAGTTAAGGGGGGGATTTCAATTTTTTTTTTTAACATTGAGGGAGGTGATGCAAAATTTTATTAAACCCTACCCTGGGGGGGATACATGATTTTTTTCTTATTACAAGGGGTAACTTAAAATTTTCCTAGTATATAAAAATTTCACCTGCACAAACCCCCCCCCAGCTATATGTAATGAATGCAGCCTTATATAGAATGACTTTTTTCTAGGAGATCAAACATGAGTAGCATATAAGAGTAGTCATAACAACAATCTATAAAATAAGATTTATTCACAGTGACATAGTTTGTTCTTGTGAGAATTAAAAAGTGGGATTGAAAAAAATAATGAGAACCAAATTTGAAAACAAAGTTAATTCCATCTTCCAAATTTTCAGAGACGAAATAATTATTCACTAAGCTTATATTTCAATTCTTTTAGCATTATTCATTTAATTTCCATGTGTATGTACTGGAGTATATAGAAATAGTTAAATTATGTGCGAAACACTTAAGCCATTTTTCCTCAAAGTGCCCTAAGGCTTTTTGACATGTACATGATAATGCAATAGGATACTTAGGACTGACTATCAACAATAGCACAGTATTATAAAGATGCCTTCTTGACTATACAGTGACTCAAATGGTAATAACTATTTTGCCTTATTTTCATGTAAAAAACACATTAGTGTTGCGAAATCCAAATAAAATTAAAATTAGGGGAAACACACAAAAATATTCAGCGGAGATAGCAAAAGAAAACTCAAAAGCGCTATGAAAAAATATGACAAAATATATCATTAGTTAAGCGCCACTTTGCTGTGAAAAGATAAACTATTGCTTTTAAAAAGATTTCAAGTTCCGGTTGATTTTGACAAAAAACAGCAGCTGTTTTTGAGCTGTCATTGCGTTTCGAGAATAAAATAAAATGGTTCTTATTCACATGATCTGGGAGTCATTAGCAACACGATGAACGCTAAACAATACATGCTACCTTTTCGCGCGCCGGTCTTGTCTTTCTCAATGAAATAGATTGTTGATTTAACTTTATATCTTTCCTTATGTGCTCCAAAGTCTTCTCCAAATCCACCTTTCCTTTAATCAAAGACTTGATCTCTTCATTTGTATCCAGCAGGTTCTCTCTGAGCTTCACAAGGACGGCTCTAGTGGCGCGAACATAAGCGTGAATCCTGGCATTGCTTTGTTGAATACATGTGTCTCTAAGAGATGGTAAAGGATCGAGCTGTTGTCCCATATCACAGGCTTTATCTCCACGCTCGACAACCGTCTGGGACAGCTTGATGTTGCGGATGCTTGCATTTTTCCACGCATCGGACCCGATGGTGGCTGATTTTTCCATGATTTTAGGGTTTGTTCTGGAGAAGAGCTTCAGGCTTGATCAAGGAATTTTGGTTTGTTGTAAGATCTGAAATAGTAGCTTCGATCCGTTACCATGCCAACCACCTGGACATTGGCCTCGCTCTTATATTAATTAGAATTAATTATCTTGGTTTGAACCGCTGGTCACAAGCTAGTTGTCTTCCTTTAAACAAATTCTTATTTCCTTTGAAATAATCAAAATTCTATGTCTTATGGAAGAAGATTTCACAATTAATTATTTCCTTATTCAAAACTTAAATTTCAAGCCCGAAATACGCTACATCAGGAAAATTTTTCGTATTGCATGATTCACGATCCAGCACTCCAGAAATTCCGTTCTAATATTTCCGGTTCCTTTAGAACAGTACAGGAGTTCAGAGGAGCAAATTTGTGAGTGCTGCCAAGAAAATGCTTTAAAATATGCTCTGAAAACTGATAAATTGACCGAATAATAACACAGATATGACGGACATACAACTGAGAAGGGATAGTTTTGGTTGTCTACCTTAGTAAGTGTAAACTTTTCGTGAAGTTTGCTGTTTAATCTGACTCAGTAACCCTCAAGCTAAGTTGTTCTTGTTCTTATTATTAATTGTTTATAATTTTTTAGTCTGACACACTGGGCGCCCCATGAACCGGCTATCAAAAAGTCCCAAGCAGGAAATACAGACCATTGGTCCAAGATGAAGCACAAGGTAAAGGAAAGTTTGATATAATTAATAAGAACATGAACACAGAGAAAGAAAATTACCAGCTGAATGCCTATTGACTTTTCAAAGAAATTTTTACTTGTCTCTGCTTTTATAGCTGCCAACGTGACGAATATTGTTAGCTATATAGCGAGAAAAACTGTTGTATTAGCAAGTAAAAGCAGTCGTATAAAAAAAATAAGATGTTCAGAATTGAGTGTTTCGAGAAAATGCGCCTTTTCATAAGTCACTTGTTAGTCTGGAAACACTAGTGTACAATCACATTCAGAAGAGACAGCTTGGAATAAAATTTTGTGACGAAATTATTTTAAAGCACGCAAAAGAATTGGTATAGTTTAGTCTCTACAGCTTTTGGTCATTTTTAATTGCTAAATTTAAGATTACAAAGTGTGTAATTTTTAATCCCAATTGTGAATCATCAGTCTTGGCTTCACAAGACGATTTCAAAGTGTACACAATGCGTTTAATATCCACAGGTAGCGAGTATCTCGATACACGACCGAACAGGACAGACCAGGGTGTTCCAGACAGATAGAATGAGGCACGAACAGTTTCTAGGTAATTTTTGATTCATAAATCCTTCGAATTTTGGGTCAAAAAGATCACAAGACTTCAACATGAAGCCATCTCTGGTTGCCATGGTGATGGCCCTGCCGCGTCTGAGTTCGAAGAAGAAACCAAAATCTTTTTTTCTGTAGATTATTGATTTAAAAAATCGAATTTTTATTCAGTTTTCAATGATATTCGCAGTCACTTTTTGCTTTGTATTGCGCATTAATCCTAATAAATCTTACAATACTTGTGTCACTTATTGTTCCGGACAACTCAAGCTTGCGTCCCCCTGGTTACTTAAGTGAGCATTTAAACTTATGAAAAATGCACTTAAGTTAACAGTACTCAATTTAATAGCCGATAAAATCTACTTTTCTCGGAAGTAATTAAGTCCGATAATTATTTAAGCCTGCGCTCTTGAGTAAACTGCAATAGACAGAAATGATTCCCTTTGTTTGCGGTTTTATGGCTTCGTAAAACATTTAACGCGATATGATAATTATTTCCGAAAGAACCAAACATACAAGAGTAATTAAAGCCCACTTTTTTCCCTTATCGAACAAAATTAATCGATATCTTTGCGAGCCCAAGCTGAGTAGAAGAGGGATAAATTGATAAAACTCAAATGGTATATTACATGTAAGATAAAAGCATTAGAATCTGAAATCAGTTCGGAAAAGAATGACGTAGAACAAACATAATTCTCACCAACTTTACCCCTATATAAAACCACACCCCCTCAAGAGGACACAGACTTTTTCCATAGCCGTCATCATCACTGATCATCGTCACTATCACCATCATCATCATCATCATCATCAATTTTATCCAGCCCTGAAGCAACCTCTGAGCTGAACTGAAGTCAGGGATCGAATTGGAATTTAGCGTGTCGGTTTTTGCGGAGGGAGGAAAACCGGAGAACCCGGAGAAAAACCCTCGAATCAAGGGAAAGACCCGTCAAGATCTCTACTCACATGAAATGCCGAGTCCAGAAGTTGAACCCGAGACCCCAAGGGTTTTCCATTGTATATAATGATGAATATGTTATTTCTGTTATAGGCAAGGAAAGTCATGACAATCTTATTAGGTTTCGGCACGAGATAGATGGCACCCTTGTAAGAATCGGAGGTCCCAACTTCTCAGATCTCATAGTAAAAGAACTACATGAGAAACTCCCTGGTGACTACTACAAACCGCGCCCGCTGCCACCAAAACTACTAAGGACGGCGGCTAATGCTCGAGCAAGGGAGGGACAGAAGTATTGGTACATCGAAAAGAAGTATAAGAGTAATAAAGGTAGGTACAGTATAATTACTCAAAGGAATCGCAGCCATTTATTAGATTTGCATAATATTGGCGAGATTCGGGGATGCGATTTTGAATTTTGGGTTGAGACTTCCTTCACTTCTCTGCGAGCAAAACTAAGATAGTGAATTCTAAGCTACACAAATCTCAAAACGTTATTGCAGGGGCGGATTTAGGCGGTGCGAGGGGCGCGCACCCCCCGGAGAATAGCTGTTTTACACTCAAATAGATGTTTGTAGGTTGTGTTTAATTTTATAGATGGTTTATTTTATCAACCCAATTGTAAATTTTTTTTCTTTATTTTACCAAGCTTTCGACCAACGCGGTCATCTTCAGGGTAACAAATGAACGCTCGTTACAATTACAAGAAAACAAACGTAGGCAAACTATGGTGAGCGCGCGCGCAATCATCGATGACCGCGTAGGTCGAAAGCTTGGTAAAATAAAGGGAAAAAATTTACAATTAGGTTGATGAAACGAACCATCTATGATATTTTACACTCGATTATTGATGCGCGAGTCCCGATCATGAATGGATATACCCCCTTCAAAAAATCCTGAATCCGCCCCTGTAAAAGTAAAAGACTAAAAGATGCATTTAAGGAGCTGGTGTGCATAGGCCATTTGCATGATAGCGTCGTTTTACTACCAAGACCATAATGCTTTGTCAAAATGCTTTGGTATTCAGATTGTTCTACTCTCTTGGGAATAAACAGACAATTGGTGAAATTTGCCTGACAATAGAAGCCACTCAAAGCATTCTGGTCTTGGTAGTAAATTATGCCATCGTGTAAATGGTCTATTAAAACTTTGGAGAGCTTGAAGAAAGGTCGTCAAAACATCAAAAGTAATGTAGAAATATTCAGGTCGCAGAAAGTGGTTGTAAACCTTGCTCTCTATATTGTGTCATTTTTTGCCCATCAAATTTTCAATAGAACTTTTCTGAATTCGCTTGGATGATCACGAAACAATGGTTTCAAGTCGAGGTTAGCCTTGATAAATAAAAGAATCAAGTTCAGTCTCGACTTGGAACCATTGTTTTGTGATCATCCAAGCCAATTCGAGAAAGGTCTTTAGCTGCGCTTAATTCGTTACCGCCTCAAAGACATTCCTAAACTCCCGCAAAGAAAGAGATATGATTCTCAGCCCCCTTTACCAGCTGATTTCTTATATAAAATGTTATTTCAGTGTTAAGATGTCAAATTTATTCGCAAAAGTCAGTGTACAAATTACATGTTTTCTGTCCTTTAAACTATTTTAGATCCAGGAAAGTATACAATGGGATCATCTAAGACGTTTCTTGGTTATGGTCTGCCATGATTGATATAGAAACTGTGTCATGTGACGTAGGATTTAGACCAACGTATACAGGTAGTCCAAACTATAGTCGTAACAAGAGAACATAGCGTAAAGACTATGTATAGTGTGCATTTTTTTTTTATTGAAGTAAATATTTAGAGGTTTGTATTACATTTTTTGTTCACGATTTTTCTTGAGGATCAAACAAAGGCGGCTGTTTTTCTGGGCCTCAATGTTTCTTACACTGTCTAGCAGTTTTTTCGCGCGCCAAGCTGCACGCGCAGCGCTATTGCGAATGGAACGTGGATTGAAGAACCTATATCCTAATTCTAAAACAAAATCTACAGGAATCACAAGCATAACTAGTTAATATTATAAACGTCTGGCAGACAGAACATTTTTATAGGGATGGAAAACCCAGATGGAGCTACTTTTCTCATGAGTAATAACATGATTCCAGCGCGCGTGCACAATAAATTTTGTATGGTTGTGGGATTTTCTCCCTCAACACGGATATGTATGATTAATACAACTGTTGACTAAAACCTCCTACTAATATTCAATCCAAGAATGGCATAGACGGTGTTTTTTATGGTATTTTTGATCGATGGAACGCCGAGTGAATATCAGGTTAAAGCAAGCGCCAAGCTTGTTGAATTAAGTATCTGGCTCTACGTAGGTTAGGCTTTAGGTTGAAATTCTTTTAGGGCAGCGGTAACGCCTCTTCCTGTGCATGCGCAGCATCTTCTTTCCACTTGCTTCCCAATCAAGTGCAATGAGTAAATTGTCTACATAGAGTACCCGTTTCTTTTTATCTTCCTTGCCAAGGAGAAGGTACTGTTTCTTAGGGATCACTGGACTACAGTCACAAGTTAATTCCCGCCCTCGGAGCTCCAGAAGTTGTCTCTTTGTGATCTTGACGAGGCCTTTTTTGTACTTCTTTGTCACTCGAACACGAAGCTGTAGACGACCATTTTTCCGCACCTCGGACTCAATTTTCGCTCTTATGACTGTGTCGAGAGTAAAAATCAGCAAAGAGTTAAAGGCATTATATATCTTTGTTGTGCATAAGTAAGTTATAAAGAATTGTAAAGCGATACACACGATTTCAGTAACTAAATTTTAATGTTAAAGGTATTAATTGCGCACGCTTAACTAAATGGTGAAGTCACGCGCACACTTGGGAAATTAATGAAGACATCTCAGACACTTAGGCCGGGATTACACGGTACCGGACGAATTTTTGACCGTTCAAAAAGTCGACCCGTACATACGGTTTACACGGAGCCGTCTCTTTAATTGCACAAAAGATCACCGTACTAATTTTTATCCGGATAGCGTGGTCCCGTGTAAACGGAAGGCCTAAAAGTTCAACTTTTTGAACGGTCAAAAATTCGTCCGGTACCGTATAATCCCGGCCTTAAACAACCTTTGAAGTCATTGCGCAAGCTAAAACAATAGACAACTTCCGAGTTCTCGTAAAAGATGCATAACGGCGAGGCTTCGTGCGAAATCCCTCTTTGTGGCGTGAAACGACTGACTTATTCTGTTGTCACTCTTTTCTCTATGACGTGTTTGCGGTTCACATAAGCAACAGAAAAATCTAAAGAAATTTGAGTCGTTTTCACGCCACCAAGCGTGATTTCGCAGGAAGCCTCGCCTTCATGCATCTTTTTGAGAACTCGGAAGTGAGCTATTTTTAATGTCACTGCGTACGCTGACAAGAATATTGATGTTATTGCTTTAACGCTTAAACAACTACTGAAGTCATTGCTGACACTTGAACAACTGCTGAGGCCAATTGCGTACGGTTAAACAACTTGAAGGAGATCATTGCGCACGCGTAAACAATTTTCAAATTCCTTTTTCACGCTTAAGCAACTTCTGAAATCAATGTGCACGCTTAAACACCTCTGAAACAACTGAACTCACTGCGCACGCTTACAAAATTATTGGTCATAGCTCACGCTTAAACAACTGCTGAGGTAACTGCGTACGCCAAAGAAATTAGTTTTCAAGTTCACTGTTAAACGCGCTTGGTACGCGCATAAATCAGTCGCTCTCTTGTTCGATTAATATTCAGAAAGTCAATGTTTAAAGGTGATTTGCAAGGACTGATTCATACCGTAATCACTAAGGCAAAATCTTCTCATGATGTAATTTTTGGAGCATCGTTTGTTGCAAGTGCTTGGTACCGTCTGGGTCGTGGCAGACGTGCTCTGTGAGGAAGCGTTGGGATCTAATACAAACAACAAGATATTAAGGTCCATGCACACTAAGGGTTTTGCTCTGGGAGCAGGCTCCTGGGTCGCTTTGAATACTCCTTCGTGTACACCAAAGATTTTATATAAAAAAGGTGGTGGTGGGAGCAGAATTTTGCCCTCGACTCACACTATTTAACCAGTTAAATATCAGGAACATGACCTCTCGTGTGTACTAGTTGCTGCACATAACGCACAGCCAACTATGAATTCCGTTCAGTTACAATAGATTCATAGTTCCGAAATTCCAAAGTTACTGGTGCTACGTCTGACAAGCCAAGAGAAACTCTACTAGAAAACCGTACACCTGAGATTCTGATCGCAAACAGATTCATGCATTTTGTTGAAACTTTTAACACTGTATAGAAATATGAGGATCGAATTAAAGCATGCAAGAAACCTTTGTGACAAGATATATTCCACTGGGGGGAAAACCAGCGCTACAGAGATCGATTGGCTATTTTTATAGTCGTAACCATGAGTAGAACTAACCTGGACGAGTTTTGCATCGCCGTCGAAGCGAAAGACTTAGAGGACCCCATAACATCTCCCTGCCAGCTTTGTCACTGAACGAGATGTTGATGAATAGTAGCACAACGCCTGATCTTCTACCAGTACACGGGAACGACACATGAAAAACTTCAACATCAAAACAAGCCATACAAAAATTATTATTATATGGCAGTATGGTCTTTAAGTTTGTATACAGCTATTTTAAGAAAGGCTGACGGGGCGAACGGCGAATGACGATCAGTGATTGGTGATTGAACGACAACAATGAACTGTGGAGTAATGAGAATTTCCTTATATTCATTTCTTAAATACTTAAACATTGCCTGCACCATTCGGTGAAGATCTCCAGCAGACATTGCTTAGGTATTTAAGAAATGAATATGAAGATATTCTTATTGCTCCACAGTTCCTTTTGGTCGTACAATCGCCAAAAACCGATCGCCATTCGCCGTTCGCCCCGTCAACCTTTGTTGAAATAACAATATGATCATGATAGTAGACTGCATGCAGCCATAGACACAATAATAAAGCATTATGTTGAGTCCCAAATTCACAAAACAGTTTGTAAAATCTGTAAACAACACTTTAGTTTACTTTTATGAAGACGAATAGGCCTTTTCCCGAATTTGCTTTCGTGACTACGAAACAATGGTTCCAAATCGAGGTTGGACTTGATGCGTTACAGTAAAGGTATGATGACATCAAGTTCAGCATTGAATTGAAAACATGGTTTCGTGGTCAGTGAAGCGATTTGGTAAAGGTCTATTATGTTAACTAGTTGTCTACTCGTCGTTGCTCATGAGCTACCACACTTACCCTCGCCTAAAGGGGTGTTCTGCCTCCTACACGGAGTCGTTTTCGTATCCGTGGGAAACTCAAGATACTAATTTGCAGCACGTACACAGTACGGTATGTTGTAATTAACTGCACAATGGTTTTCCATCTTGTTCGTGTCAATCACAACGCAAAGTTATATATTTAAGCTTTATAAAACACTTTCCCATGTCCTGTGGTGTTTTATCAACTTTTCGAGTGTTTTTTCAACACCCCAAGTTTTGATAAAACAGCATAGAACATGAAAAAATCGTTTTTAAAGCATTTTTAAATTGATAAAATAATATGAGAACCCTGTTTCCATGCTCTCATATCACACGCGCGATATTTCTCATTCACATTATAATCCTCAATCAATATACTTTTTCCCTAATTCGCTTGGATGATCACGAAACAATGGTTTCAAGTCGAGGTTGGCCTTGAGAAACAAAAGAATCATAAGTTTAGTCTCGACTTAAAACCATTGTTTCATGATCTAATTGCCTTTCTCCAATCGAGCGAAGGACTGGGTTCCACTCGAGTTTGCAAAGCATCATTGGATTGTTTAGAGGGACACGAAAGAAATGACGTCTGCACCAAATTCAAAGTGTTTAAACGTTTAAAGTAAGCAATATTCTAAAGGAAGAGGACATTTCTGCAAGAACAAAAGTTCCTAGAGAATCAATAGAACAGTGTGGTGTGGTTCAAGAGATGGCTACTGTGTAGAGGAGCAAAAACTTCAGGCAAAAATGTTGTGTTGGATTGCCGCATTTAAAACCACACATACAAAATATAAAAAGAAGAAGAAGAAGAAAGAAAGAAAGAGAGAGAGAGAGAGAGAGAGAGAAAAGAAAAGAAAGGAAAAAGAGGGGGAAAAATGAAAATGTGACCCTTTCGGGATTCGAACCCGGGTCTGCCACAGTAATTTATGCAAAAATACTGTGAACACACTAACCAT
>WUAP02123272.1:0-15659 GCA_015163945.2 Stichodactyla helianthus | reverse complement strand
TAATGAGCAGTACCCTACTGAGTCTGCGTATGTTGCTTGCGCTTATGCTTGCGTCGCTAGTGAGAACCAGGCTTAAGCGTGTTATCCAATGTTCTCGAGTTTTCACGTGGGGGTGGGGGTGCGGAGTGAGCCAAGCAAGATTTCTCAATCAACGTGAATTTATCACCACAGAAAACCCAAACTATCCAATATTTCATTTTAAGATTCCAGTTTTTTTTTTTTTTTTCTTTCTTTTTTTTTTTTTGTTTTCTGAAGAATGAATTCCAGCAATATTCTTGCTCTAGTCTAAAGAACAACAGTAGTTTTTCGCTACCAAAACACCGGCGCCAATATAAAACCTCGGCGCGTCTCTCTCAAACCAAAAATCCACAATCACGCGCTGTACACGTGCCGGTCAGGCTAAGCCGTGACAAAAGTCAAGTCAAGGACAGGAAAGTGTGACGTCAAACCACAGATAGCCCAGTTTACGCTCTTAGAGCGTCTAGTTAAAGTATTTTGAATGCAAAGGATCCAAATTTGATCCTTGTGTCGTGCAAACGACGTAAGTCATTAATTAACTGAATTTTCTTGATTTTTTTCCGACCTCTTTTGCTCTTTGAATTCTCTATGTCCTGCGTCACCATTTCGCCTCGTGGAGAAAATGTTTGAGGTTTTGGACAGATCGCGGTTGTGTTTGACCTCGAAATTTAAATGGATAATTTTGACAAGTGTTACTTGACGTTGGCAATAATTGATTAGGGGGCGTTTCGAAAAAAAACATGAGGATTGATTGCGGGCTCTTTCTCCCCTCTCTCCCCCATTCCCCTCTTTCCTTTCCCTTCCCCCTCCCCTTAGGGCTGGCTACGCAGGCTTAGTTGAACCTAATACGGAGGAACTCCTTTTTTATCTGGTCTTTTCTAATCGTTTTTTAACTGGTACCTGCATTAGAAGGCCTTAAAATAGCTCCCAGGAGCCTTATGGCGATTGCTTTAAAAAGGTCTGGAGAGTGATTGTGAAGATTACTATCATGTTTGTCTGTATAGACCGTACACACTGCTTAATTCTTTTTTCCCGACTTTGAGAGGCACTTTGCAAAATACAACAGCTTGTTATATTTCACTACACACATCGAGATTATCCTACGAGAAATGAAATGCTATTACATGCGCTATTTTATGGAAAGTGCCCATAAAATTTGATGCAACTCGAAATTAAACGAAATGCTTTATTTGTCGCAGGAAAGCAGCGAATTTTGCGCGCTTTTTAAAGCGAGTTTTAATTTTTTCGCTCGATCTTTTACAAATGCATAGATCTTGGAGTGTGTGCTGGAAGAGGTCACAGGGTAATGTGGTGCTCTCGTCCAGATGCTACAAAAACAACGACGACAGTATCACCTACTACGTTTACCACATCAGGACCGCTTTACATAAGTAAGTAACACTAACAGTAAGACACACGGTCATGCTGATCAATAATGATCAGTAAGTCCTTTCATTCAAGCACTCACGTTAGACTCTTGCTCGAATGGACGGTTAGTCCGAGTAATGGTTAATTTCTGATTGTTACAAAAATATCATTATACTTTAAATTCCTTTTGGAAGTTATGGGTTATTTGTAAAATCCGAATCTTGGTAGAAATACAGGAAACGTTACAAAACGTTTGCTGTAACCAAAGTCGGGTACCAAGACGGCTAAATCTTCTCAGTGTACCATTTGTTGTGCCTTACGCTGACTACAAGACAAATGCTGAATTCAAAAATTAAGGTCAGGCTAGTAGAAAAAACCTCTTAAACAGGAAGACAGTCAGATGGACTCCTACATTACCGAACAACCGTCGCATTGTCCCATATAAATATGGTAAGTAATAATGAGTAATAATCCATCCATCCATCCAACCATCAATCAGCAACATCGTCATCATCACCATCGTCATCAGCGTCACATCATTATCATTAGCACCCGCCATCATTTATCGTCCATCATCCATCCATCTATTCATTTTATTCACTCTTTCATCCATTCGATTGTTTATTCCTTTTTTATTTCTTTCTTTTCAGACAGTACTTCAACGAGTTCCTAACATTGACATTGTTTCATTTCTATAGTGATTACAGGTTGTAATATAATTAGCCAGAAAATTAAATCGATTCCACGTCCTGTACTAAAATCATATCCATAAACGTATATCAGTTATAGTCAGGATGTGCTTAATTTGCTAGCAATTGTATGTAACGTAGAGTGACGAATATTTCATAACGTGTAGTTGCTAAAAAAACGATGAATTAAAATGAAATCATAGAAACGCATTCAGTTTGTCGCCAGCCTGACAGGGAACTCAGAAAAAAACTTTGAATCCTTGTTGAAATTCTTCTCAACATTACTTACAGTCACCAGAGTGAAGTTAGTGTACAATCAGGTTTTTGAGTCAGATTCTTGAGTCAGATTTTCGGATCTGGTGTCGGATTTTTTCCGGGGGGCGTCACATCACGTTGATCAACCAAGCGCTCTACATTCGTAGAAACGTTTCGATTCACTATAAAACCCACACCAAGCTTTAGTTATGAAACATTTCTTGAGAATTGTGTGGCTAGAGGAAGTTACTGATGCATGTTGATTCATGCATCAGTATCATAATGAAGAAAACTAAAAAATTGCCAGTTATTGCAGTAGCTTCGTCTTTTACACAATATGATATAATAAAAGCTTTATTGATTTTGTCTGCGCTTTTTTACGACATAAAGACATACTGAGGAGTTTTTGTATTAACCTCGCCTGCGGCTCGTTCGCCTCACAGCGAGAGGACCCTCTGGAAGGGAACGGGTCAAATGCAAAGCCAGAGTTTAAGCACGTCAACAGATTACAATAAAATTTGGATTTCTAATTTTGGATATAACAAATTAACTTTAAAATGAAAAAGTACATTTTAAAAAGGACAGAGGCTTGAGTAAGTTTCTATATTGCATGCATACATAAGATTACATTCATTTGCAAAAAAAAAAAAAAAAAAAAAAAAAAAGGCTTTAAGCACAAAAAGTCCTAGCCCTTGTTATCGTCTTCAAACTTTTCATCTTCCTTTATAGTTTGAATGTTGCTTGAGATTCCATCAAGTGTTGGCTGGCCTTCTGCATTGCTAAAAAGAGTTTGACTCATCTTTGGTTGAGTTAAAACGCTTCCTACGTCTCCTTGTGCATCACTCACCAGCTGAAGCATCTCCAGACAACATGTTACACTACACTTCGGGTCGTTTTTCCAAGACACAAAAGTTGTGGCAATGCTTGACAAATATTTCACTAGAAAATGTATCAAATGAATCATTTGCTCATAATGAAATAAAAATAGTAGTAAAACTAAGCCCACTGAAAATAACGTTTTAAGGCCGTTAATTTTCATCATCAGCTGAACGGGAACCATTTTCCCCCTGCCCTTACCAGTCTGGACTAGCATTCGAGTAACCCAGGGATTGTACTTGGCATGGACCATCGAAGGGTTTTATTCAACAAAGAGAATCAGAATATGTGAAGGAGCATCTTACCAGCAATTATCGCCACAACTGCCACATTAGCGAAAACAAGAAGAACTGTGACCATTAACTCGTCTTTTTTTGCATCTACACCTGAAGAGGTTTCTTCTGAAGGAACTTTCATGAGCATTCCAACTGTGAAGTTGACCGAACTCGCCAACAACGAGGCCAACTGCAACCAGTGTTCAAAGGTATCTTCAATAGGCTTGTAAAGAGCAAACAGTACAGAATACATTCCCGAGAGCATTGATGTCAAACCCAAACTTGTACGACTTTCAGCATTCATCAGAATTAGTAGTGAGCTGAAGAACATTTTACGAGCTAGTTCCACTATCTCCCAGAACCAACATACTGGAGAATAGTTTTCATAAAGAAATCGAAGGCCGTTCAATATTGCACTGTTACTTTTTGAAACGGATTCGTCGAGTCTTCCTTGCTTTTTAGCATGTCTGAGGATAAGAAACAAGGTCAGTGGAAAACTAATACAGTAGATTATCGCTATCGTGCTTAAAGTGCCATAGATGTTGTGCTTTGGGGTGTTACACTGAACTGAGTAATCAGCCTTGAGATACGAGTTACAGTTGACATAATGATGTGAACAAATTGTGTGGCATGCAGCAGGAAGCATTTGTAGAATGTGAGTACATGTTGATGGAAACGTGATGAACAGGAACAAAATCAGACATCGATAGGACTTCTGCTTGTATTCATTCTCTTTGACTCTCTTATCTTCTTTGCTTGTGATGTGATCGACTTTTATGTAGCATCTTATAATACACCTTGTCAGTACTCCAATGACAATTAGTATTCCACTAATACCAATGCTAAATAAAAATTTGGCGTACGCATTAGATTTTAAAGAACTGTTTATGCAGTCCAATGGAACAATCTGCAATAAATTTAGTTGAAGAATTTTGGCATACGTCATAAGAGAACGAACAGGTCCAGGCCATTGGATGTAAGAAAAAGAGTCAAAAGTAGACGAAGAAATTTGATAGAATCCAATAACGATTTTAAGTCTTGCAAGAAAAATGTCTGTGAGAGTTCGAGTTGACTGTACTGCTTCTTTCTTCTTCTCCCATAAGATGAACAGAATGAAAAACAGAACAACGACTGCCAAGCAAACCATTTGTGTAATGATCCAAGGAAGAGAAGGACATTTCTGACATTTTGCGATCATGTTGTAATATCCTTTATCACAAACTGCACAGAGAGGTCCTGTATAACCTTCTGCGCACTTTGAAAAATAACCACCCAGACAGGATCCATCGATGGGACAAGCGTGGGTCTTGGGTATTGAGTGTTGGAATTTTCGTATTTGATAACTTGCATCGGAAATAGCCAAATCTTTTGTGAAACTCTGATATTCTTTAAGGTTCGTTTTCTTTTCCCACAGCCAGTAGAAGCCTGAAGCAAGGGTCATACTTTCGTTAGCGCATAAGTATCCTTTTGTGCAGATTATGCAAGGTCCAAATCTGTCCAGACGATAATATCCATCCATGCATCTACATGCACGAAATTTGGCAAAATCTTTTGAGTAAGTCCCTATATAATAGAAAGGTTAAAACGTTTAGAACCGAAAGAAAGACATTAAGAATGATCGATAATTAAAGTTTAAGGAAAAGCATACCTTGGGGACAAGTTTGGCAGTCCGACTCTGCTTTTCCAGGAGCAAGTTCTGGTTTGACGTATGACCCAGCAGGACATTGTTTACATCCATACCCATAATAAAATTGGCCTGTATAACCCAACTCATCTTGATAAAACCCACCTAAAGAATAGATGAAAAGCAAGGTAAAACGTTACCAGAAATCCCTAGTGAAATGACTTTAAAAAATTTAGATGAAGCGGAATTTACTTGAAATGTTAATTTTACCTGCCGGGCACAAATAACACTTTTTTTCAGACCGTGCTTTGAAGCTTCCTCTTCGGCAAGTCTTGCAGTGGACTCGAGACTTTTTTAATTGGCAAACGTATCCAGCTGTGTCCATAAAGTCGTCCAAAGGCATGTTAAAAGATAGGTCAATGCTGACATCCCTGTATTGAGGTCTACGAAAAAGGTCGCACTATCATGATCAATAGGTATGGCGTACCTAACCCCCCTTTTGGCACACAAAAGTTTGTATTAATAATAATGGGGAAAAAACAATGTTTAAAGTGTTTTATTTTACCCATGGGTTGCCCAGCGTCGCCCAATGCCCCCGGACCAATGCTTTCTTAGGTTTGTCTAATATTGCCTAAAATCCCTCAAAATTAAATATAAGTGTCGCCTAAAATGTTCATTAAAAATCCTAGCGTTTTGCTAATGCCGGAATCCTGTAAATTCCGACTCTCTAAACCTAAATCTGATTCATGCTTTCTAGTTCTTACAAAAATTGTGTTCTTCAATAATCTTAAAGTAAACTTACAATACAAAAAATAATTTGCCATTTATTATGGTTAAGTGCGGAAGGGCTAATGAGAGGAAATTCATCTATAGTTATCATAATTTTAATCATATTAAAAAAAAAAAAAAAAAAAAAACCTTAAAAGTACTGGTAGACAGAAAATCATCCAGTTCCCTTCATTACTATATATTATGTAACTATAGCATTACTACGTAATTATCTAAAAGTAAAGCATTTTTCTAATTGCACGATTGTAACGAAACAAAACGCGTTTTTCATGCCTATCAATTCGACAACAACAACAACAACAACAACAAGAACAACACCTCAAAAACTATTTTAAAGCCAAAGTATCAATGTTGATGAGGCTGTTAACTATTGCTTTTATCTAACCCTCTACTTACATTAAGTATAATGTTTTGCTCTTTACAGGCCAAATTATAAGCGGAGTTATTATGTACGTGTCGAAAAGATTACTAAAGAAAGAAGAAAATGTATACGAAGTTATAACGAAGGCTTGTTCCTCCTAGACAACATGTAACGTTTAATTGTCAATGAAAGTCATCATTCATTTTCTTCTTTTTCGGGTTCAAACAACCCCTTCCCCTCCTCTTCACAGTTATATATACTCTTTGTTTAGACGAATGAATGAATTTACAACACCAAGAAATGTATAAGTTCTTACACAATTTGGAGATTTGGTGGGCCATGGAATGCTTCATCTTCGATGACTTCTATTGGATTACTAGCTAATGTTCTAAAGAAACCAAGGCAAAATTATAAATTTATGGCTTAGAGTGCATACCATACATCCGTGAAAAACTTTGTAAGAAATTTTGCGCAAATTTGTGATTTCAGTAAAGAGTTCTATACAAAGCTTTACACTACTTTGTATAATTTTGTTACTTTAGTGTACTTTTGTTGGATCAAATCGTATGTTCTGGTCAGAATTTGGAAATGCATAAAGTTCTTTTGTAAAGTAATGTTTGAAAGTAATGTTTTTATAAATAGCAAGGAAACAGGAGGGGTTTTATTATAGTTCACTATAGATATTCAAGAGGAGGGATCGAATAATTATTGTACTGTTCCTTTTTTTTTTTTTTTTTTTTTTTTTTTTTTTTTTTTTTGTTGTTCAGATCTTATTGAGTGCGATTGCTTAACCAAAATACCCATAGACACAATTCCAAAAGTCTCATAATCGTGTGCATAAACAATTCAAGCCTCATAATGATGAGATAAATGACGACGTATTGTGTTATCGCATCATCATGAGGCTTGAGTTGTTTATGCATACGATTATGAGACTTTTGGAATTGGTCTATAAAAGTGTGTTATTTGGATTCAGATTAGATTATAGGCTCATTGAGCATGCGTAAATTATTTTTGCTCATTTCCATTGAAGTTAAAACATCGGTGCGTTGCGTTGCTTTGTTTGCTTACTTGTTTGTTTATTTGTTGTTTTTGTTTTAGCTTTACGTGTCTAAAGCGGGCTAATTTCAAACTGTAATATTGAAATTTTCTTTACTTACATAAACAGAACTAAACGTGCGCCTTTAAACATATGACTTCTAACATGACGGATGTTGTTTTTGTCTAGAAAGCTAAAAATCATAAGAGCATTTTAGCGGTCGTTTTTGAGATATTGATCATGCATAGCAAAGACCGGATAGCAAAAACACTTTTCTTGGCAATATGATCTGCACAACGATACGATCTAAGAAAGAACACTGAAGATGGTTATATATGCCAGAAATTATAAAAGAAGCTGTGGGAAAAATGAAGGAAAGGTTTGAACTTTCTAATCTTAAAAGTTTACTGACCTGGCCCTTATGTTAGAGAAAACAATTACGCCTTATGCTTACCACAACATTTTTAAAAACTCATTTTAGGCTTTTATAGTTGGTAAGTATTCCTTACATCAGTGTAAGAAGTCTTTTCTTTTCTAAATTTATGTCGGGCATGTCTTGCATCTCGTTGCTAGACAAAAACCTTTGGAAAAGAAGATTGTAGATGAAATTTCATGGATTTAATTTCGTTTGGAAGTATGGAAATATATACCACAGAATCCAAGGAATAGTAATGGTTTTTTCCCCCATATAAAATCAGGTCTCATCTTCCTTAGGAGCACGATTCTACATTCACCTATATAACGCATTTGCTGAGAAACAAGAAACAACATCTAAACAAAAGAACACATGCTCTGAAAAGAGAAAACTTTCTTTCAATTTCAATTTCTGTTATTTAATCATGCATTTTAGGTCTACATCTCTGAAAATCAGATGCTTACTCACAGGTAATATAAAGATGGGTTGTTCGTCATGTCTGGTAGGTCAGCGAGTAGGTTATACTGTAAAGTTCTTAAAGTGATAAAAAAGACAATGCAAGATTTATTAAGCACATTCATAGTCAAGGAAACTTTGGCATTTGGCAGGAGCTAATCTGGGATCTTGATTACGAGACCATACCTTATCAAAGCGCTACGTGAAAACATTATGTCCATAGATAGAGGGTTTTTTCCCCTTCTTCCCTATTTCATTCAGTAGACAGTTACATTATAACTTACATAAACCAAAGTCCGGTGTTTGCAATGACCAGTTCTCTTGGCAGCGATTTTAGCTTGTTTCGATGAAGGGTACTACATTTTGAAGTGAGAAACATAGTATAGAGCATGACTTTATCATAAAGGCTGTGGCGGATCCAGGATTTTACAACGGTTCGAGTATCTAATTCCAAAACACTATTGTATGTTTTGTTTTGTTTTGTTTTTGTTTTTTTTATCTGAGAATTTCCTTAATGAGATTTACTTAGAGAAAATATATTCGTTGCCGCTATTATTCGGATGATGATCACGGCAAAAGAATCCAACTACAAACCTTGTATCAAATAGACCTTTTTTACTTTGTTTTTCCATCTCAGACCACGTGTCATCCTTTCTGGAATAAAATTCATTTTGGGGGTACATCCATACTATTGTGTCTTCTCAAGCGTTACAAGAAACAAAGAAACAATACCCAACGGAATGACACGTGGTCTGAAATGGGAAAACATTGGGTCCAAGCTAAAACTTCTATCATAGGATACTTTATCAACATATATGGAGTGTTTTCAGCCACTCCCAAAGGGATCAAAAGACAAAGGCATAGTGGTTATGTTGGTTCCACAGACAAAAGGACCTGATAAATCTTTTTAGTAACCAACCAACGAGGCCGCGATGACGTCACGTGAAAACACTTTATACACACCGTAGGGAAATCCTCTATATCAAATCCTCTATAGAATCCAAAGCGATTGTTTTTTCCATTCCCCCCATTTTTATCACGTCTTGTTCTCAAAATCGAGAGAGGAAATGAAAGATTGCCTCCTATGCTACTTTTATCTTAAGTGGGATTACTCTGGTTATATACGGAAAAAGGGGTGAGAAATGGGACAAAGGAAAAACATTTTGGAAGATATCAGAAAAGTCAAAATCTAGAACTTACACGGTGTAAAGCGGTTTGCTGTTGTTGAACGTTACTGAGTCCAAGTGGGTTAACTGGTTGTCATGTAGGAACCTAAACAATTGCTCAATAAATAATAGATATCACATACCCTAGTCAAAAGCAAGAAATAGCTATCCCTATTAATGATTTCCAGAGAATCATATAGAAAAGAAGCCTTATGAACCTCTTATGGACGTAACATTGACATACAAGAGAGCTTGTCCGCCATGTTGGCTGTACATCGGATGTTTGCCTCTTCCGGGCTTTGAAATTTTTCAACATTCGATAGGATTGGTTGAAAACCCTTTTTTCATTTTTTCCCCTTTTCTTTCTTTCTTTCTCTTCTCTTTTTTTATTAGAAGTGAAATCAGCATTAATTTTTAGTTGAAAAAAATGGAGTGATTGCAAAAAAACCGTGAAATAGTTAGTAGTCTACTATATAAAAGTTAGGAAACACTAATTCCATTGTGTTCTTTTGTTGGGATTTGACTATTAGTTGGTAAGTATTAGATTTTGTTTCACGGGTTTTTCGCAATCACTATCGTGATTCAAAAATAAAAAGAACCATGATTGACTCTTACTGTCACCGCCGGAAATAGAATCAGTAATTCAGTAATATCAACAACCCCTTTTTGTAGTTAGAGAATGGGACGAGTCAGTTTGAGAGAGATCGCGCTAATGTCGAGGACACAAATTGCAAGTCTTTATAGTAGTTAGTTATTTACATATCTATACATCTATCTTTATTATCCTTAAAAAACGTAAGTATCACAAGGATGATTAATATTTTCATGTCAAATTGAGGCTTTGTTGTTTGTATTACTTAGTTCTGAAACCACCTTCATCGTCCCAACGTTTACATCGCTTTAATCATTTGGGTATTAGCATTTATGTAGCAACTAATAGGGATAACAGTACCGTAAAAAGGAATTGGAGTGTGTGAGCAGAAGTGTCACGCTTTAACGCAGTTGGACAACACTTACAAGTATTTTAATGACGTAAGTCCCTCAAATAACTGATAATGGATCGATTGTACTTGGTTATTTGAGAGGTCCCTAGTACGAAAATGCAAAGTTAAACAAACAGATAAATAATTTCATAACACATTTATAAAATTTGAAGTAATAAGAATATGATTAACATTAACCTAGAATTTGTCTAATGTTTTTTTGAGGCAGGTCCGCTAAATTAAGGATAAACATCTAAATTTACTTTAGAAATAATGATGCAAAAACAGCAACAGCGGCAACAACAACAAAGCAAAAACAGCAGCAACAAGCAAAAACAACAACAACAACGCCTGATGTTGCCGCTCGTTGTTCTCGAACCTAGTGGTTTACGAGCACAAGCAAAAAAGAAAGAGAGCGTAGCTGCCGCACTGACTGGACATCGTCTGTGCCTCATTACCTGCGCCGCAGCAACGCAGGATAAAATAAACCTTACAAGTAATTTAATGACGTCAATCCTTTAAATGTTTGATAATGGATCGACTGCAATTGGTTGTTTGCCAAGTCTCTGGTAGGAAAAAAGGGGAAAATTATTGAAAACAAGAAAGTTGAGCCTAGAACATTAAATTTTTTATGGACGGTCAATAGTCCCTTCCCAAGATATGGTTAAGCGAGTCCAATACTTGCCAAAGCCTCGATTTCATCTTAACGTATGTAACAGCTGCTCCTTGCTGTTATTATGTAAATTATACATTGTTTAATCAACGAGTCTTCATTGCTTTATTGTTTAATCATCACGGAGTCCATTGTATCAGATCAGTACATAGCTCAGTGCATGATGGTACGTACTGAAATCGAAGCTTTGGCAAGTACCGGAATCACACAACCATATCTTGGGAAAGGCCTATTGATGATAATTTTCTGAAACTTAGGACGCTATTACTTTATCCTATTAGGTTTCCAAAAGTAAAATAAAAACTGGGAGTTACCGTCTTCATTTTTGAGCTACGACCCAGTAATTGTAATAGAGAGAAATAGAGGAAAGCCAGTAATAGTACGGAGAAAATCTTGGTTTAATCATGCCCTGAATTATTAAGATGTCGAAATAAGAAGAAAACGCTGCTCGAATTTTTTGTAATTTTCTCAGGTGACAGAGATACTCTCTCTGGACATTTATTTTTTTTTTAAATGCTTAGGACAAAAGGCCAAAAATGCATTTATATTTGAAAGCGCGGGTCGCCCATCAAAATATGTGGTCCTAGATCCCGTGAACGGGTGCCATTTTGTTGTAAATGTGTGTTTTTTTTTTTTTTTTTTTTTTTTCATATTTGCAAATTTTGTAGATCTTTGTAAAAGTTTGGTTTTGGAGATATTAGGCTATAAACTTTGATAATTTGGCCGCCATTTTGAATTTGATCACCTTTGCTATATGGGAAAAAAATAAATAGCCCGAGAGTTCTTCGCTCATTCAAAAAGAGCCCGAGCGCGCGCAGAAAGGATGCGCAGAAACAATGGTGCAAACCTCCTTAAATAAGTATAATGTTATTTTTTACTCACATGCGGACTAGACTCTTAAGTTCAAACGCCTGTTGCGAAATACTGTTGATTTTGTTTCTTTGCAGAAATCTGTATGACAGTTAATAGGAAGTCTCTTGAGTACTATAAGTAGCAAAACCGAGAATAGAAGGATTGCAGAGAACAACTGAGGGGGAGGCTGAAGTATCATGGTTTCAGGCGCAAAAATATTGAATTTGGTTTTAACACAGACCTCTTTTTAGAGATCTTATCTGACGATGGTGATAATAAACTTAATAGTCAAAGCGACATTGATATATGGTAGATTATATAAACCAGATGTTATATCTCATAAAACAAATGGATTATTTACAATTTCTGTATGGAGCGAAGTCCATTAAACATCCCTTCCTTGATAACCATTAGACTATTATCTGATAGATCCCTTAAAAAATAGAAAGGAAAAGAATTGAGATAGGGATAAATACATATATAACAATAATAAATATTACTTATGATGGCAAGGTCATTTCACGCGCTCGTTGCGGTCCATATCTTACCGTATGAACCACCAGGCACTTTCAAATTGCTTTGTTGACTCCGACATCCTTTTTTTCTCTCAGCAAATCGCATTGGCTCAAAATCGCAAGTTTATTACAGTTTCCATTAAACCATAAACTGTAAAACTAGTGAATAGCAATGGCCGATAAAGAAGTGTCACACAAAAGTAGTATAAATTGTATGGAAAATTGTATTCCATTTTTGCCTCTCAACCGTCAAAGACTAGGCAGAGTACTTACAGTCGATTTAGGTAAGAAACTTCTGAAAACGCCCCAGTATTGATTAATGTGATATTATTTCTTTCAAGATAAATCTCCCTTTATACAATGAAATGAAACGTCAGTGAAAAAATATATATAACTTGATGAGTAAACAATACGCATTTTAGATTTTGAATCATCATTATGGCTTCTATAGGGAGCAATAATTGGGTGTTTGGTCATACTTTGTTACATGACGCCACAGAAAAGCATAAAGAGATCGGAAAGAATAAATAGATTTAAATTCCTTGTTTATAAATGCCTTATATCTACTTCACTCCTTAAGCCGAAGTATATTAAGAGATACACATATTATAAAACTTACAAATAAGTTGGATGCCACCCTAATCCATAGAAGGTTTTGGTGTATAAAACTTTGATCTTGTTTTCTCTCAAATATCTAGCGTTGGAATAAGGATTACAGTAATCCAGAACGTCTTCTGAGCTATCAATTTTTACCAGCCAATAGGGCTGTACCTTAATGACGTTATATACCTACACTCCCAGCAATCCCTTCGGTTGCTTTTTTTTGTCATGTTTTAAAATTTTCACTGTTGTCTTGGTATTCTCGAAGGAGTTTTGACATTTAAATTTGAAAAGAGATCTCGAAAAGAATTCTGGTTGTTTAGGCATGAAACGTCATAAGGGTTTAGATATATAGGTGGACACAATGTTTGTTATGTTACTGTGCCAACCATTTTAACAATAGGTTTTGTCACATTGCTTTGTTGGATGATCCAATAGATTTTTGGTTGGCAATTAAAATGACAATTAACCAAAAGAAAATATGTCATAGTACGTCCACCTATTGATAGACCCATTACACTAAATGACAATTAACCAAAAGAAAATATGTCATGGTACGTCCGCCTATTGATAGACCCATTACACTAAATGACAATTAACCAAAACAAAATGTGTCATGGTACGTCCACCTATTGATAGACCCATTACACTAAATGACAATTAACCAAAACAAAATATGTCATGGTACGTCCACCTACTATAGACCTTTCCCGGATCGATTTGCTTCAAAGACGTTACGGTAAATATGATAGCATCAAGTTCAGCCTCGAATTGAAACCGTTGTTTCTTGGTCTTTTCTTGGTCAATGAAGCGAATTCGGAAAGGTCTATTCGCTTGGATGATCACTAAAAAATTGGTTCCAAGTCAAGACTGTACTTGATTCTTTTATTTATCAAGGCCAACCTTGACTTGAAAACATTGTACTGCTATTCTACTGTGTGTTTTGCAATTTAATTTGTTTCTTTTCCCTTTTTTTTATGTATTTATTTATTTTTATTTAAGTATTATATAATTCCACCCCCCCCGAAACTTGAAAAAGTCCCACAACTGTATGCTAATTCTTTCCCATAAAATAACATCTTATACTCACAAGTGTCTTAATACGTATAGCCCATAGAACGCTTCTGGCTTGATCACTTTAATCTGACTTCTTGAGAGATCTCTTCATTGGCAAAACCAATCGGAAGACAAAGCAAAATATGCAGATCCAACTTACAAATAACAGAGTTTTTATTCCATAAAAAAGAATCAAAAAATAAAAATTTCTCATCTTAGATGAACAAAATTGTCATTGTTAAACTTACAATTTAGTAAGGTAGAGCTGTTTCCCGAAAGTATGTCTTTCAAGTTGAGTAACATTGTTATTTTCTAGATTCCTGAGATCAATATATTAAAATGTTTGAGGTTGATTTTTTTAAAAAAAGACACACAATTTCGTATAAGAATTGAACCCTTAAGGAGGCTCGAAACGGTTTTCGCACGCGCGCGCTCTTAATGACGTATTAAAAATTAAAAATTTTTGTCCCCGAAAAATCTCGCACATTCAGACTATAACTCAAAAACCGGACGGTGAAATTTCTTTAAACTTCGCATGTGTTTTATATTGAATGGATCGTAAGTGCTAAGAAAAAATTAAAAACTTCTGTAATAGAAAACATCTAAAATAAACTTCATTGATTTTTGAAAATTTCCCATTACAGAATTTTTTCTTTTTCGTTCAAGTCAAAGAATGAGTCATAAAGTCAAAATAAGCCAATTTTAAAAGATTTTTACCGAACGGTTTTTGAGCTATAATTTTTTAAATGAAAAACTTTGCTCACATTTGAAGTGTTCTATCGTTGGCATAGCAACGTCTTACGTAATATTTTCATTTTCATTCCAATCTTTACTTTATTGTCTTTGGTCTTCTGGGTCAACTTACTGTTATATCAGACATATAAAGTTTTTCAGGGTCATTTTGTTAGTGTATATGTGAGTTCTAAAACCCTTTCAAGCCTCCTTAAAAAGGAGCGGCCATGTTGGTGTGACAATAGAAGAGGATGGTCAACGATGTCTCACTCAGTTAATTAACGCTCTTTCGTTCCTGGCTGCGGAAGATTGAAATAGAAATTGTCACAGCAAAATAGCAATAGGCAGTGCGGTTGGGAAAGCCAAAAATAGTGCTTCCAGTAATAATATATTCAAGCAAGATTAACCATGCATATGTAAATATGGTCAGTTTCACTTTACTCGAGTCGGAAGGAAACTAAACCGAAATAATTTACCACATGACTGGCATAAAAACTATTTTAAAACTCATTACGTACAATGTCCTTAAACCTAAGCCATCAAATGCGCTTACGATTATTTCTTTGACGTGACTGTTGGAAACGTAGCTGAAAAATTGAAATGACGTTAGGTCTGAGTAATAACATCCTCAAAGTACGCACATTTACGGATACGGATATTAAGGATGTTCGCGGACAATAGGCGCTTGCAGCACGTCGGAATG
Source organism: Stichodactyla helianthus (assembly GCA_015163945.2). NCBI lineage: Eukaryota > Metazoa > Cnidaria > Anthozoa > Actiniaria > Stichodactylidae > Stichodactyla > Stichodactyla helianthus. Next base: position 214 of record WUAP02123272.1, on the reverse strand, counting down.
CAGCTGATTTTGGAGGGCAAGACAAAAGAATCTTAACTACAGAGAACCAGAAACCTATTGTCTTGCCCTCCAAATTCAGCTGCATTCCGACGTGCTGCAAGGGGCCTATTGATGTCGCATTGTCAGTTTCCTGCACTGATTAAAGCCTGGTTCTCACTAGCGACGCAAGCATAAGCGCAAGCAACATACGCAGACTCAGTACTGCATTTATCAC
>WUAP02123261.1:3328-15660 GCA_015163945.2 Stichodactyla helianthus | reverse complement strand
AGAAGGATTTGTATGTAAAACACGGCCAAGGCCCGACCAGCCTCGTTTTCGTGTTTTTAGCACATTTTAAATGCTTACCGGTATAACTCTGCAAGGATTTACCATTATTTTTTGAAACTGTGCCTAATTCACTGATAGTCTTTCATGTGAACACAAAATATTTTCTCAATTCATTATGCTTTTGATTTATGCAAATTAGTGGTGGCCATTATTGCAAAGGGTCTATAATGTAAGAAATAAAAAGACAAGAAATTTAGAGGTTGTTGGGTGATGTTGGTATTTCAGACAGTCTCCACCATCCATCTTCAGACTTATTGACTCGTAAAGTATATTTACAGCTTAAGAAAGAACAAATTTAAATAGGAATGTAAGCTAATCTAATAAGGACAATCAGTTCCTCTGAAACTGTTAAATTGGGTTACGCTTCCTATAATTTTATTTCTTATCTCTAATGACATTTTCTTTTCTTTTCTTTTCTTTTTTTCCAGGTTTATGTAGGAGGTAATTCCTATGTCCACCTCAGGGTTTACGAAAGTCTTCCTCATGCTGGCTCCACTCTAGAACTAACTGCCATTCAAACTGGCAAATCTCTTGCTGATCCAATTGACTACTTTTAATAATTAACAATGCATGGAAATGTGTACTCCATTCATAAAAGGATAACCCCAGTAATGTAACACACAGAAAAACTTCTGATAATAATTCTAAGGTACCAGTATTTGGAATTTAAAGCCATTCTATCTTGGTCAGTGCAACCTAGACAGTCACAACTTTTGGTGTATGAATTAAAATTGCATTGTAAGAAAACCTGTGTCACAGCAGAACCATACCATAGTTCACATCTGCTGTGACACAGGCTATGACACAGTTGATAAATTCAAACTTTGGTTGATTTTCACAAAAACTCAGAGTCTAACAGATTTCTTAATTGTCTGAATTCACCTTCTCTTAGGTGTCCCATGATTGAAATAGCTTTCAATTATTGGAAAACTTAGCACTCTAATATAAGAATAAAATACGCTTTTATACTTAACTTTCTTAAACGTTTTTGAAATAAATAAATATGTATTTTTCAGCATTATTGTATTCCTTGTAGGAACTTTCTCAGTTCAATACTTTTGCAACTTTTGTATTTTGTTTTAGTTAGTAAAAAATGAATTAAAAGAGAGAGAAAGTGAGAGAGATCAGAAACAAAGAGATCTGTGTCCATGAATAGTATATACGGTGATGCATTACTGTCACACTTTAACAAATTCAGAAAAGGTGTGACCATGTGGACAAAAGGGTATGTTTGTTGGGTATTCTTGGTTTGCAATCATTCCCAAGAGAGCAAAATAACAAAAGGCATGTCCACCATGTTGGAAGATATAACAAAGGAACTCATTAAAAATCTTTTGTCAAATTCTTCCAACATGGCAGCTATGATGTCAATTGCAAACCAAGAATAATCCACAAATTTGAAATTTGATGTACTGTAAGTAAATACAAAGTTTAGAAATCAACAGACAAATTAAAGGTACCAGGTAAGTTTAGGTAACTTTTATTCTCACAATTCCAATTATTAAACAGGACAAAATTCTGCAGATATATTCTGTATATAGAGCAGAAATTGGGCTGCCTGTGGGGTAAGTACAGCTGATTATGGCGGCGGGCTATAACGGAAGTCTGTACGAAGGTATGGCGCTTGATTCTGTATCATCTAACATTGTATCAAACATGAGCCCAGCTGACGCCGAAATACAAAGTATCTGCGACGAGGTGTGTAAAACACTGATTGGTATCAATTTTGTACAAATATCACGTACTGCAGAGATACAAGTAAACGTTTGCTTTAACTGCAAATTACAATGTAAACGGCTCAGAACTATTTGAATAACTTGTATTTACTGAAAGCTGAATAACCTGGGTTAATTTCGAACCACTTAAACTACAAATTGTGGTAAAATTACGAAGAAATGGCTATATATTCTTCCACGGTTTTTATGTACCTTTAGAATAGTGGACTACTGTCACGCGATGTAACGTTCTCATCTCATTGTCAGAATACATAATTCTTTTTTCTAAGGCTAAATTATATTTTAAAATCTCGTTCTCGATGTTATATATAATTAATAAGAGATACATCTTAATGTAAAAACTAATTCAGAGCGCCTAGATTACATATTTAATAGATACCTGTCAGAGCGTGATTCAGGGCACGATCATCATTTGTCTAGATTGAATAAATTAGCTATAATAAGCATTATCCAAGTTTAGGGGCCGCGGTCATAGAGACGGGAGGGAAGGTGCAAATGGCAGGGAGGGATGATTATTTTTCATTTTCATCTCTTTCTATTGTTAATTAATCCCCCCCCCCCAACATAAAAAATGCACAAAAAATAATCGCGAAATATATTTATGAAAATACATTTCTTAGAAAGGAAACATTGAGATACTCAATCTAGTCATAATATATAAAGCACATACCCATATTATTTACAAACATACTTTTAATTAAAATTATTTATTTGGAAATAAGTTCATGTACAATGAAGTGCACAACTCCAAATAAAATGTGTCTGTCTGTCTGTCTGTCTGTCTGCAAGATCAGAGGGGAGGGTCACAAACATCTCTGTAGACCTTTAAGGGGGAATCCAAGGGGGGTGGGGTGGGGCTACTCCCATATAATGTATCTTTTAGGGATTGAAATCATAAGTCACTTGCTCTTTAGGACTGAAAAAGGAAAAGCTATGTTGGTTTTAGCACGCACAACTAAATAGTTAATTGTTTTATGAATAAGTGTCATGCACTACTCTATTTGTCTCTTCATTTCTTTTATAGCTGAAATCCTATGCAGAACAAGAAAGTGGGAAAACCTTTGAAAAGTTTAAAGCAAAGTGTTATGATCTCCAAGGAGAAATGCACACAGGAATAAACTTCTATATCAAGGTATGGAAACAAGTAAAGGAAGGAAAGGAAGGAAGGAAAGAAGGAAGGAAAATAGGAGAGATGGATGGATGGAATGAAGGAAGGAAAAAGATGGGAAGGAAAAAGGGAACAGTTTCTCTTCCCTTCCCCTGCAATTACTAAGGGATTGGTGAATATTTAGAGGGGGGCAAATAAGGGGATTGGTCAGCACTTTTTAGGTCAAAAAAGAGGGGGCTAAGAGAGTACCATGGGAAATTTAGGGGGAGGGGTCATCAAAATTCATGCAGCCAAGTAAAATTCAAAATCCACCAACCTGCCCCCACTCCCCTAAATAATGACCTGTCATCATTCTTGCCATTCCTCTTTATCGATCCTTTCGTATAAGCACTTCATCATTAAATTAAATATTATGACTGTATTGTTGTTGATTTTGTCAACAACTCACTGAGCTGTTTAGGGCTGACTGAATCACTTAAGGCTCAGACACCCGATGTGATCAATATGTTGCCTGTGACATTGTTTTCAGTGAGAGAAATCACACTGTGTGTCCACCCATGTGATCTGTTGTGTATTATGTTGCAAAAGTAGAACTACTTCTGGTACATCACTGGGGATGTTGCAAGCAATGTCACAGGGAATGTTGCATCATGTGTCAGAGCCTTAGAGTTGTAGGAATTCTTTTTAATTTGACAAAAGTTTTCAAAAAAATTGCTAGTAATATTAGAAATTGAAACTTTAATAGTAGATTTTATACTATTTTCAGGTTCATGTTGGGGATGGCTCTTATGTTCATATTTGGGTTTACAGATGTGCCCCACAAGAGGCCCAGAGATATCATCAAATGAAAGGAATACAGTTGAACAAAACAGAAACTGAACTTCTCCTTCCCTGGAAGCCTTCTTCACCCAAAGATGCAGGTCAGTCTTTAGTATAACCAATACTTTGTCAATCTTATCATATTTTAGAGATGATCACAAAACTGTGTTAATTTGTCCTACATTGAGTCTGAACAATGTATGAATATTGATAAAGCTAGAACTAGCCTTTTTATCTGTTATTATAGACCCATGGACAAATTTATCTCAGAAGAAGGATGCTGATTCTGAAGTACAAGCTCTCTGTAATGAGGTTTGTCAAATAAAAATCATTAGCTTGGGGGATAAAGCATCGGCCAGGCAGCATTTTTTGATTGCCCTTATACTGTTAACAGAGCAGCACAAGTGGGGTGGGAAATTTGCCCAACACTTATAATGGCATCAGTTTTTAGAAGTAGTTACGTTTCAATTGCTTTTTCAGATAAAAGGCGATGCAGAACGAGAAACTAAGAAAACGTTTGTACAGTTTAAGGCAAAGTTCTACTACACCAATGGAGATTACATGAGTGGTACAGATTTCTTTGTTAAGGTAAAAAGAAAATAATAAATGGACTGATAAATGCATGGAAGGAAGGGAGGAAGCAGGGGTGGAAGAAAGGATGGATTGATGGTGGTAAAAAAGGTAAAATTAAGGTAAAAAGTAACTTTATTTAATACTAATAGTTCCTTCTACTATGAGGCTGGTACAATTGGAAGCCGATGGTGTGCACTGTACCTTCCTTACTCTCTATCAGTGCTCTGTTTTAAGGGTATTTAAAGCTATAGCTACAAGGATTAGTTGAAACAAGTTTGTGAGGTCACTCGGGATCAAACCATGGAACTCTCACTTAGCAGGCGGCACACTAACCAACCATGCCACACTTGCTTCTAATGAATGCAAGGAAGGAAGAATGGATTATTGGATTGAAGGAAGGAGGGAGGGGGAGGTAGTAAAATACATAAATAACCAATGCTTTTTTACTTTAAGGTTCATGTAGGAGGGGGTTCGTTTGTCCATATCTGGGTATACAGATGTCCACCAATGGTTGCACAGAAGTTTTACCAGCTGAAGGGCATTCAAGACAACAAAACAGAATCTGACCAACTTCTCCCTCTACCATGGAATCCACAAAAGCTGCCACTATAATATGATTACTAAAGAACAACCTTAGAATTTCTTAGAATTTCTTAGAATTTTTACAGATAATTTAGGTGGGTTTTGTTACTTCTAGAAACCAAAGCAGCTCCAAAATTAGAAAGTAAATGAACAGTTAATGCAGAAAAAAGGTAGCCTTAGAAGTAAAATATTTCACTTTCCCATTAATCAACTTTGGTACACCATAAAAGAATAACTTTTAATGGAAAGTTAATGAAAGAATTTTTATAATGTAAGAGATATTGGTAATCTTTTACTGTTTCTCAAGAAAATGAAATTAACAAAATTTTCAACGGTTTTTAACTAAGTGAACTGTACACTAAGACATATTAATTCCAAAAGTAAGTCATTGACTTTATAGCAATGTTTTACCTGTATGGAAGGTGAAGGAGAAAAAAGGTAATTTTGAAAGAATATTAAATGAGACCTTTGATATGAAAGCATTGTTCACTACAACTGACATGTATAGGAATTTTCATTTTGTAAATAGGATAGCTAGTTATTCCCTAAAATAGAGTGATGGCACTTAACTTACAAAGCAGAAAATAATACTGTAGTTTAAGTTTAATAGACAAATAGAGACAACAGAAAACAATGGATTTAGTGTCTACTAACCTCTATTAGGCTAATAACTATTTCACAAGTGCCATCACTCTGTGAGAAAGTATTTTGGTTGACTGAATTCATAAAAATGGTCCTACTTTATACGATCTTAATATTTTGAAGAGGTTTCTGCATCACAAGGGTTACATGTATTTTGGAGGCTTGAATGCCTTCCAACACTTTTCATTAAATTTCTGAAAATACAAAAAAGGATAAATTATTTTCACACAAAATATTTTTTTCAGTTCAAAATTTTGATCCTGAATTTAAGTTTTTTCAGTTGTTTCACGTAACTTTGAGAAAATAATAACATTTTAGGACAATAATAGAATACATCCCCTATGAATAAATATATTTTTACCTTTAAACTACCAGGTTTAAGAATTTCTTCCACACTCAACTCAGAATTCATAAGACGGAGCTAAAAAAGATACTCATAATTAGAGGCAAAGAATGCATAGCATTGAATGTTCAAAGCAGGTCAGTAGAGGTGACCCTCTTTTATAGAGGTAGGGGTGGAGGAGACACCTACCTGTTCTGCAACGAAGGTGGGACATGCCTAGTGCTATTCAATCACTACATGGGGGTCACAATGAAGTGAGTTATATTATTAATCCTCCATAAGGGTATGGTGGAGCTTGAAGTTGTTTTTTTAGGGTATGACATAGTATTGTTGAGTAAATAAAAAAATTAATGGTATGACATTTCATGGTTCATACAGAAAAGTGTAAACAATTTCTTGCATTGTATGTCTTTGTATTGTGATGTAAACACTGGGAGAAGTACCAGAACACTTGAAAAGCCCAAAAAAAAAAAAAAAAAAAAACCTACTTGGCTGCACCTCCTGTTCCTAAGCTCGCTTTTCTCATGCTTTACATCTCCCATTATGTTCATATCAGTCACCGGTTGTTTCGCTACATGTCAATTAGGTTGTTTCACTACATGGCTTATATCACAGTACAGAAACATGCGCCTGTGTTTATGTTGCTTTAATATATTTTAAATCATTGCAGATTATTCTTGCCATTACCTTGGTTTGTTCGCTTCTTAGTTGTTTTGATAAATCTATAACATCTGGGTTTGCTTCTCTTTGTTCTTTGATACTTTTGATATTATTAGACACTTCATGTATACATTTCTTAATGGCATTCTCTCTTGACTTAAATCCTTCTAACAGCTGTTCAAAATAAAAGATTCCAATATGAGAATACACCAAATCCACCTAGGGAGTAAAGTTTTCCCTTTTCAGACCATGTGTCATTTCCTTGAGGATAAGATTCTTTGTTTGAGGCTCATCCATATTAATATGCCTTGTCAAGCATTACCAGTGATTAACAAAAAAACGTTAGTCAGTGGAATAAAACAGGATCTAAAATGTTAAAAACATTATGTTCATACAAATAAGTTCTTATGGTTTTGGCATCAAATTCCTTTTTTATGGTCTTTGCCTCAAATAAACTTGAAAAACTACATCTCTAGACCAAATGTTAAAGTGGAACACTTGAACCCCTGCACTAAACACTTTACTCTCACTTTAAACTTCACTGGACTGATTTACCTCAATATAAAGTTCTCTACATTTCTTTTCAGCATCAATTTCCCCAGCAAAGCTTTCTGTGGGGACACTTGTATTTAATTTGTAGATGATTTTATCGTCCAAGAGTCTTAGAACTTTTAAAGCTTCCTGGAAAATCAAAGAAACTTAGATTCAATCAGTAAAAGATATTAATGTTTGGAGTGGATGTTAGGGAAAGGGAGGGATTAGATTTGGCAGATTACAGGAAAGAAATTGTTGAATCCAAAACCATAACAAATGCTGCAAATGAGTTTCAGCAAAACCAGTCCTTCTCTAAAATCACATTAAGCAGGTCAAGGGGAAAATTAATGCCAACAATAGGGTATAACAAACATACCGTATGCCTATACCTGTAAACAATTTCCCCTACCACACTGAAACCCAATTAACACTGTTTTTGTGCTTGCAATTCCCAAAATTTTCTCACTGTCCCCTGTCCCCCTTGAGCAAAGCTAAATCAATATTTCAGAACCTCCCATCAACAATGAAACCCAATGAACACATTCAGTGAGGAGGTGCTGCTTAATACACTAGGCAATTTTCCTTGCAAATGGTACTTTTGTTGTGTACGGGTTAACCAAGTGCGTCAGGTTTCTGAACGCACGAGTGAGATTTTAGTTGTCCCCACTTAATTAAAAAAAGTGGTCCTGGCAAGAATCAAATCAGCGATTAACCCTTAATATACGCTATCCCAACCACTAACCCTAAACCTAACCAGTATGCCACGAGGTGATTTTGCTTGGTTGGATTCCTTTTTTTCTGGTATTTAAAGCATTAGTTCATTAGCATTTGACAAAAGTATGAATATAATGAATATATAATATTATATAGAACGAGGTATACACAAATAATCATCAGAATCAATTTGCATATGGAAAATTTGCATTTGAATAGGTTCCCCTGAGGATTCCCATACACGACGATACTACTTTGCAAATAGTCTTGCAATTTGGTTGAGAGTCAAGTTGCATGAGACATTGCCTAGTGCAACATACTACCGGTAAAAGTGTTTCACTATTTTGTAGCTGCAACCATTGTGAGAAGTAAAACTCATAATCAGAGAGACTTGGTAAGTTATGCTAGGTAATGTCTTGTGCAACTTGTGCAACAAAATTGTGAGAAGCTACAAGGAAAGTTGCCAAGTGTAACAGCACCTTAGACCATGGCTTTGGACTTTAATATTGCATAATGACCAGTCAGTGTAAACCTCTGACTTCTGGGGGAATATGGGGGTATTTACATGTACCTACTAATTCCCTTTCTTTTGAATCCCCACCAGCAACTACACTACATTCTTTTGGCACCCAGGTCTCTTGACTGGGGCCAATTTGAACAGCCAAGAGAGGGAAATATGAAGGGGCATCGAATCAGCAACATTCACCTGGGGGGTGAGGGCGTTTCCAAAGTTTCACAGACATTAAAAGTCCCTGGTTGTGCTGGGGTTGGGAGGGCTTATATTGATTATTGCATAATATACTTTAATGAAGGAATAGAAATGAGCAAACATGCTGTGTGCAGTCATAAAGCACACGGGTATGGGCAGAACACGAGAGAAGTGTTGAAGCACAAGGCGAAGACAAGTGTTTTAACACTTCTCAAGCATTCTGCCCATATCCAAGTGCTTTATAATTGCACACTGCACAGTGAGCAAGTTTTTTATTTCTTCATATTTTATATTTTTATTTATACAGAGGTGCACATGCACGTGCTGTCTGCTCTCATAAAGCACGCGCCTCGGCCAATCAGAAAGCGAGATTCTTAATTAATAGTCTCCTTTCACAAGACTGCTCACCTTGGCTCTCATTAAGACAACTTTTTATGATTTTAATGTTTTTCTGGAGAGCCAATCAAGAAAATACGCTAACATGCAAAAATTAAGAGCAATTCTTTACCTTAAATTCCGTAAAATCTCCACAAGACATTTGAATTATCTCTCTCTTGTCCGCCATTTTGAAACACGTGCTTTGATGGATAACCGCTGGTTCACTCTTGCTAATGCCCCAAGGCTCAGGCAACAAAATAAAAGAATTTCTCTAAACTATAATTTTTTCCTTGATATCATATTAAGAAAAAAATAATCTTAAATTCCTGATTTAGATTTCAGTTTTAGCATTTATTTAACTCTTAGTTTTAGTTTTTTTATTATATATTTTATATTTATTATTGAGCCTGCATGGGTTTATGGGTAAGATGCTACCCGCAGTGCACTGTGGGACCACATGTTGAAGGAGAAGACGCCGCGCCACAGAGAAGCGAAGAAGAGTTCATTTTTCTGTCGTTTTATTATAGCTTTTAGAAGGCATAAACCAACGAAAACCACGAAGAATCAAAGCTAAGATGCCAGAGAACCAACGTAGGTCGCATTCGCCTCGAAGGTCTTCGAGTAGCTCCAAAACGAAAGAGAAATCCCCAAACGATAGCACCCCCAACAAAAACGAAGGCAGCTCAAGCAAGAACCGCGACTCAACCAGCTCAAAAGACAATAATAACAGGCAGGAGAGGAGCAGAAACTATTCTAATTATAACTCGCATCAAGGTTCGAAGAAAGAGAGAAAGTTTACAGGGCGCTGCCGATTGTTTGTTGGCAATTTAGTGGACTGCGATGAAGAAGAGATGAAGAAGATGTTCTCCAAGTATGGCGAAGTAGCCGAAGTCTTTGTGAATAAAGAAAAAGGCTTCGGATTTATACGATTGGTAAGTGACTTATTTTAATGCATTTAAGCTTAAATACAAACTTTGAACTGTATTTTGTGTATCCTGCCTGTTATATCCGTGGTTTTTGATGCTTTTTTGAGAATTTTTAAGGCTAAGATGAAATAATGGTACAAAGTTAAAAGCTTCCTGGATATTTTTTTACATGGACAGTGCTGAATAGCTGATATATTTAGCTAACATTTCTTGAAAGAAATTACATTTTTCATTTATAAAGATTTTCATTTTTCCTCTTGTGTGTTTATCTTCAGTTTTTTGCGAATTTATAATGACAGAATTTTGGAAATACAAGAATGAAGTGCTCTATATTTACCTGATGAAAAGGAGATCCGCCAAATTAGCTATTTTCAATCGATGATTCATCACATATCAACTATGCGAATACTAATTAATTTATTTTTCCTTGGAAAACTTAAAATGTTTATTCAAGAAGAATATATTATATTTTTTGTGAGAAAATTGTTCAGCAACTGAAAAAACAATAGCCCACTTTCGATATTCGGTTGAGTGATCGCAGTGAGAACGGAATTGAGGTTCCAGGGAAACAAAGAAATAATTGTAATTATTCTTTTGCTTCTGAAGGCTCCAATATATGCAAAAGTGGGATATATTTCTCAGGTCTTTGATATTAGAGGGAGAATTACTAACCATAAAAGAAATTCTATTCTTGGTTTGAGCATTGGGTATGTATGTTTTTTGGGAGCTAGCTGGGGGATGCAAATGGCAGGGAGACTCGGTATTTTTCATGCTAATTCAAAGGGGAAGGGTCACAAAGATGTGTCGAGGTTGTATTGGTAGTGGTGGGCGGGTCAACATTTTTTCGGTAGTAGGAAAGGGTATCCCCCCCTGAAAATCATGCACATCAAATTTATAATCCCCCAGCCACCCCCCCCCCCCCCCAAATATAAAATAAAAAAGGGAATATAAGCTGAAAGATTAAAATAATCTTTGTCTCTTAGGATACTCGGTTGAATGCAGAAGCTGCAAAAGCTGGAATAGACATGACTCAGCGCAAGGGAAGAACAGTGCGTGTCCGATTTGCCACTCATGCAGCTGCTATTCAGGTCCATGACTTTGGTCCTTATGTGACCAATGAGGTCCTTGAACAAGCATTTTCTCAGTTTGGTGATGTGGAAAGGGCAGTAGTTGTCTGTGATGACAGAGGAAGGTCTAAGAATTATGGGATTGTAGAGTTTGCAAGAAAAAGCAATGCCCATAATTCTATGCAGAAGATTAAAGATAATCTTTTTCTTTTGGGAAGGTATGTAAAACAGAAACTTGATAAGTAATGTATGTAGTGTGATAGACTATGCTTTGGAATATAAGCAGAAAGCAATTTTTTCACCTCAATGATGAAAACTTTATTGGAATTACCGTACGAATTTCATTTGAAGCATGTGTTTACAATAAAAGCTGTATCTGAGAGGAATGACAATTAATTTCACAAAACTTTGCCTATGAGAGTTGTAAATTTTGTTGAGAAATTTCAAAGTATGTTACAAAGTTTGCTACTTGGCAATTAGCCACTCTACTTGTGAAGTTCGAAGCAAACTTCCCAACTTGCCTCCAGCTGAAGTTCAGAAATATCGGCTTTATTGAACTAAAATATGATATATTTATTGGTCCCAGTTCATCAGGAATACTTCTGAGGATTTAGATATATTCTTTGTACTTTACATTATATAGTTTTAAATCTTAAGGACATTCATGGGCATTGTTTCTGTGCATCCTTTCTGTGCACACGCTCAAGCTCTTTCAAATGAGTGAGGAATGCCTGAATGATTTTGTTTATATAAAAAATGTGTTCAAATTCAAAATGTCATAATATCTCCAAAACGAAGTCAGTGACCCCCATTTTCTGAATTTACTTGATAATATCTAACTGTACAGGAAAAATAAAAGAAATCTGATGATGGGATCACAAAAAAATCACACATTTTGGGCATTGTTGCAGCCCAAGAACATTCCAAAATTCTAATTTTCAACATAAATTTTTATTGCTAAGCAATTACAGAGTTGTTTTTTAGAGTCCTGTGAAACATGAAGATGATCAATTGATTTTTCAGCAAAATATAGCTTTTTCCTTGGACTTTTCATGTTGGCATTTTTTACACGTTTTACCTCAAAAAGGTGAACTTCCACGCAATCTGACAGTCAAACAAAGTCAGTGACCCTTTTTTATTTACTCAATTCTATTATGATGTAGTGTCATCAGGCAAAGTTTAAAAAAGTCTGACGATGGGATCTTTTGCCCATGAATGTCATTAAGACTGAAGTTCTAAAATATCATCTTGCCAACTTTCCTGCAAACTTCATAACATACATCAGAATTTCCCAATGAACTTAGAAACCCTCTGGAAAAAGTGTTGTGAAATTAACTATAATAGGTGGCAAGCATTTGGTTGAGTTGGGGGGGGGGGGGGGGGTTTGTTTTTGGGGGGACAAACCAAAGAATTTAAAAAAAAAATAAACTAGATCTAAACCTAAAATGTAGAATGACTAAAGTAAAAAAACAAAAAAGAAA
>WUAP02123250.1:0-15668 GCA_015163945.2 Stichodactyla helianthus | reverse complement strand
TTGTGTGGTGCCGGGGCCCCCCCCCCCCCCCCCCCCCCCCTCCCACCTCTCCCACCTCCCCCACCTCCCCAGCCCGAATCCGTCGCGTCGCTTAGGCTAATGAGATAGGGATCAAAAAGAACGAATATTGGCGAAAGCGATAAAATTTATTACCCAAAACATGAGATCAATTATGAAAAAATATACCTCATCATGACCTTGAGTAAAGAATGTTATTGATGGGCTTGTATAGAAGGAATATACAATTGTAAATAGATTATTAAAAGATTTGGACTCGTACGTTTTTTTGGTTACAGAGCTTTTAATTGTGACGTCACTACTACGAAAAAGGGACTTCCGGGTCCAAATTGAAAAGTGGTTTTATAAAGATTTTTCTTCGGTTTTTCTTCATAGTAGGAATCGGTTTACAGAACTCCGATTTCTGCAGTAGAAGGATCGATTGTGAATACTACGCTTTGTACTTGAGTGAGAAACGATTAAAGTTTTGTTATAAAGTTTGAAAGTTAAGCTTCTAATGTTTCTAAAGGCAACTGCTACGATAGCCCTTGAGAACGATCACTTCAAGTACAAAGCGTAGTAATTTTTTGGCTTTATTTTAGCGGATTTTGTGCGAATTGAACCCGGAAATACGTCACAATTTAAAAGCTCTACAGACCAGACAATACTACTCCCCGTACACTACACCACTCGGTAATCAATGAAATCTCATCCCTATGAGTTATTTTTAAACGATAGCTCGTTCGCTAAGGCATGTTTTGTACATTAACTGACTAGTTTGCTATTTAGGGCACCATACTAACTGAATACCTCCAACAAAATAGGCTAATCCCTTTACGATAACGCGCAAAAAAGTATGAAATGTGATGATTTCTATAAATGACCGCTTTTTATGAGCACCTCGCTGTTCATTCATGAAGCAATTCGTTTAGAAGCGAGATAATTTGAAGGGATTAGTTTAATTTTTACGGCCTCACGGCCTCGAACGTAGCTTTGTGTTCCGCTAGCGACGATAACTGCAAGCGCATCAATCAATGATTTCTTTTTTTTATTTTAGCGAGGTTTCGAGGAATAATTTCGAGAAGTTTTAGCGAGATTACCAAATGTACAACGCTTTTGGAAGCGTAAACTAAAGAACAGGTTTGCATCTGGTAAACCATTTTGCTTTCATTTTGGGTACAAGATGATGTTAAAGGGTCGGATCTCTCGCCCGATTACATATCTCTGAACGAATTGGTTTTGAAAAACGGCCAAAGCTTTCTCTGTCGGCCCAGTAAAACGACTAGAAAAATCATTACTGACATCAAAGTATGAGAATGATGTCATCGAATGATGAAATATGGGAACTAGGGATCCAAGGGGTCGACTGGCGGGACAAATAAAGCGCCGTCATATTATTACATCTGTGAACACTATCCCAGTTGTCTGCGCCAACAGCTAACAGAACAAGGTCGATAGTTCTACGTCCATCTGAGGTAAGAAATTCTATCGTTTTCTTTTACTCTGTTTGAGTATTGAATGGAAAGCTGCATTTTTTGTCGAGTTCTGGCAGCTTTTGAATTGTTTGAGACATGAAATTACGTTTTCGTTTTGACAGCTGGGATAGTTTTCTTTCTGCAGGCAAACTGGTGTGTCGTGTTTTGAGTAGGACGAACACTTTACTGGCCCATAATGTTTATATTATGTCTATTGAGAGCAAAATACGACATACAGCATTTTCTTACGCCCCTTACAAAGCCTTTCTTCGTTAACTGATCCTCAATTATTGCTTCTTTGTGGTTTATGTGGCAAACAGATTCTAATGCAGAAATAACTGTTCCCACAGAAAAAAGCAAGATGAAGCTGACCTTACACCTCTATGCTTTATTGATCGTATTAAGCAAAAAAGTCGAAGCAAAAGCAAAGAATTCTGCTCTTTTCTACATTTTAGATATGTCACAGCTGTTTCGTTCACTAGTTTTAAAAATAAAACACTGTTTTGAAGGTTACCAAAGGAATATTTGCACTTTAAAAATGCGAGCAGTCTCTAGCATTTTTTATCGTACCATTTTTGCTAACACAAAAATGTAAAGGTGTGCCTTTTTGCCATAGAAACGAAATTCTCAATGTTAGCTGAGATCATGCGTGAAAAGATTTTTAGTCTTAAGGACGTGAAATACTAGTTTTCTTCTTATATTTCCAATTATCAGCGCTTGTTTCGCATGCGCAGTAGAAACATTTCAGCCCGGTTTACCGGGCTGGCTCGTTTACAATCTTTTGAAAAAACATTGTCACTGACCGGCTCCGCGAATACGCGACTAGCCTGAACGGGAGTATGGGTAAAAATAAAAGAAGCAATAAATTTTTAGCTCGCCCTATAGAATATTATCACGGAGAATACAGCTTGAATAAAACAAGAGTCTTATGACTCATTTTCAGTGAAAGATGTCCCGTACTTCTCGTGCAATTTATCGGTTCAATTATTTTTACCGCATGATCCCGTTCAGGCTAGTCGCGTAGTCGCAGAGCCAGTTAGTGACAATGTTTTTTCAAAAGACTGTATATAAAAATTTTTCCAGCCCGCTTGCCGAGATCTCGGCGCCTTCCAACTGAGATCTCGGTAAGCGAGCCAACACGCCTTAGGAGTGAACGTTTCAGAGTTAGTAGTTAAAGAGCATCATATCGAATTGAGGATCCTGAAGTTTTCTTTTTTGTCCTTGAGAAAAAAGTTTACAATTTGGCTGGGAACTAGAGTAAGACAGTGGAATTCATTTGGTCTCACACTTGATGCAGCTGGTAGTTCGTATTAAAAGAAAGCACTTAATAGTTTGGACAATAATGCTGAACGTGTGTCGCACTTGGGTTGCATTATTTTGTTATGGAGACAGCCATTTTCCCGGTACTATAATGATTTTACCTCAGAACAGACGACATTGACTCAAACCAAAGTATAAGTTTTTTTCATAACAAAAAGTGGCTACCGGTCTTCCCAATTTCACCTATTCTTTCAGTCATTTTCTTTCCTACCATTTAATGCTGTCGCTTTTCCGTCGCAGGACGTGTTATACTTGATTATTAATGACGCATATCAACTTATGATACTACGTGATGAATCTCTTGAAACCACTTGACTAAGGCCAAACTGTCTGTGTACTGAAAGATAAACGACTTACAGATTTCTCGCTTTCTCTTATCCCAGCGGCATTTTTTTGATGCATTTTGGAACGATAAGTTACTTTTTAATGTCAAAGTTACTTTGCCTGCTGTAAGTAGAGCAGACAAAGACGAACCCTTACGCAGCTGTTACGTCATGCATAGCTGTCTATTATACTCTTAAAAGGAATGTTCAAGTCGATGTCAAATGGCATCAACTACAGCTGTGATTCTTTTCTTCTGCCCTCATACGGCTCTCGACGCGTGAGATTAGTGTGAATTAGTTCAAAATCGAGTAGAAAATCTTAAAAATTTTGGTAGGAGATCTTAAGCAAATGATGTACGACAAGGCTGTCGTTTTGTTAGATAGTTTTACCAACAGAGTTTCCGTATATGTTTACCGATTTAGTACTAAATTCAGAATCCTAGATTTCGTATGAAAGACGTAAAGAAAACCGATTGAAAGAGGAAGATGCTACCTCTCCCCTCTCTACTTCCCTTCCAGCTCACCCGCCTAAGAACTCAATCTGTAGCACAGTCTCGGTTTAACATCTATAGACTGCAGCCCGGTCTGTAAAACCGTGCACTGTGATGAGGTCACGCAACACATTTGTGAGACGTCACACACGATGTAACAGTTATAGGATCTTAAGCTAAGCCACTGAATATTCATTATATCAGTCATTTTTTTATATATCAAAACTTGCACGATGTTCGGAGGATAGTAAAATTGATTTCCATGAAATTTCCTTTTCCAAATCGGATGGGAAAGCACTGAGCTCGTAACCAGACTCGTGTCCAGCGTTACTGGTTAACTATTGACTTTTCGACTGATCGTGACATCGTTTCACAAAAAAAAAAAAAAAAAAAAAAAAAAAGGTTCAACCTGTCCTACAGGCTGCGTTTATTGTCCGAATATTTAAAAAAAAATTGGTTTATTAACCTGGAAAAATAAAATTTAAAAACTATGCTGTATGAGCTGAAAAGACTTTCTATAGCCCGGGGGGGGGGGTAGGGGAACTGTGCCAACTTGAAAGACGTGTGACTGAATTTGGTTCGTCTTTGCCTTGTCTTGAATGTAATAATTTCCAGAAACTTAGATAATATAACGAGATCGTGAAATTGGGTAAAAAAAATTAAGCAAGGAGAAGCGCAAGTTTAGATACTTGACCACAGCTGTTTTCAATCAAGTGCAGTCACTTAATCACAAATGACTTTGAAATATTTTCCGTGGTATAGTAAATCACATACTAACACGGAAAGTATGTTAAGGGGGCCTCAAGCCCGAAAGCTAGACTTTAACGACTACTTTATGCGCGTGATATTTTCTAAAGTGATGTGTTCGATCATCAATAGTTGAAACGTCTGAGGGTTTGTACCACTAGGACTTTTGGCCAGGTAGAGTTCGGACCAAGAAATCAATCAGGAATGTCAAAGACAACGCCCTGGTCATCTTAAGTGGATCATGATTCGGTTTCTAGTCGGAAGATGCGTACGTTTATCTATTTATTTTAATTTCACGACACGAGCATTTATTGCTTTCCGGTGTTAAAAGACGCGTGGCAAACTTCAGTGCAAAATGTGTTTTTGAGCAGTTCTTTGCTAAAGATTTTTCTCATTGATACTTAAGTTTTCGTTGTCACATTTGAACGGAAAAGTTGTAACAACTCATTGAATTCCCCATGACCAGTTATCACTGACCCTGACAGCGATTAGAGCCGGCGTTAGACAGTACTCAGAAGTCAGGTTTGATTAGATAAGGATAATATTTAGACTTGCAATACAGAGAATTCTTTGTTTATAATATTTGGAAGGAAACCCAGGAGATGGCGGATAAAGACTGGTTTAGGCACTCAGTAAAGAAGGGGATCTACAATAGCATTAAGAGGCGTTCCCTCAGGAAATTTAAAAGAACAAGAAAGCCTTTTTGAACTAGGCATACCATGTGTGATTCTTAGCAAGAGAAAGAATACTCAAAAAGTCAAATTTGAATTTGAGACGATGAATATCATTAGGAATTTTAAGGTAACGCTGTAATGTCACGAGAGAAAGATGGGATACTCCCAGCCGAGTCTACGACTGTAGTAGAGATTTCCGATTTTCAGGCTTTCGCTAACAGTACCCGGCACTGGTTAACTTGCATATTACTATAGGCCGTGCGTGTAAAGTCATGACTTCTTAACTGAATAAAAAGATTTATTCAACTGCAATTCCTTACCTCTCAAAATGTCTGTCCCGGATTTTTCTTTTCTTTTAATTGATGAATGTGGGGACCATACATCCAGACTCGATTGCTGAAGCGTCGTTATAGCAGGGCGAAACCACTATTTACGGGTCAGCTGGAGATTTCGGCTCCAACACCGCTATCCATAATGACTAATCAGGGAGCTCGGCCGAAGCCTAAAGGGATGGAAGATAAACCCCTTGATGATCAGTGACAACGGCTGTGTCTCTCTGAAAAGTAGTTTTTCTTCGTCGCTTTGGTTCATGTGGGAGGCGTTAGAAAAGTTAGACATGCGCATAACATAATGAATATACAGTGTGCAGAGCATACAGTTTCGTCATTCTCAAGTCAAAATTTATATATTTTTTAAATCAGAAATCGTTACTGGGGTAGTGTCAAGATTGTCTACAGCTTGAAGTCAACGCCGGATTTTTTACTCTGCCAGCCGTTTTTGATTTCTCTGTAGACGTTGAATGACAAAGTAAATTAGCCAGTACAATTATCACATAGCTGAATTCTTGAGGATTTAATATTGGTTCTCAGTAAAACCAGCTAGTTTTTAGTAATTTCTTGAAGTGGTAGGATGTACTTCCTTTGACGTCACATAAAGAACTTGTGATTCGCGCGCGACCACACGGGAAATCCTTGTAATTAACTACAAAAACCATGATCTAAAAATTGATTTGATGACTTCCTTTTGATCAGTGCCTCAGTGTAAAGAGCATAGTCGCATGTTCTTCTCAATAACGGGAAATAATGACCAAAATTAAAGTAACAAAAACAACAACAACAGGAGATTCGTGACGTTACTTACAGATGGTGTACTACTGAGTGCAGATGACGACCTTGTGACGAACTTCTAAAATAAAAACGAAAGGAAAAACGAACAAGATTTTCCTTTCTCATGATAAGTAGATAAACTAAGATTATCTTAAGATGTTGGGAAACCTGCTTTCAGTAGGACATCTCGTCGTTTTTACCCTATAAATTTATTTATCCTCGCTAAATCATTTAATTTCTGCTTCCAACATTCTCGACAGTAAAACTTTGCGGAGTGTAAATCTCATGCGTAGCCTGTTTGAGTTTCTTGTAAAAGATCAACAGATCTCTTGTAAAAGTATCGGATTTCTTCAGTTTTTCCAAGAGCAATTTTATCCCTAGCCTATTAGTTTGTTCGCTTATTTCATCCAATTTACTCTTAATTGTTCCTTATATCATAATTAACTCAGCAAACTTTTTGACACTTTATTTCGCTCCCCATCCTACTGGACTGAAGCCTAACGTCTTTGTTTTGGCTAACTTTCCACATGTGATAAAATCTTTGATTTTTATCAAAGTAAATGTACGATATTTATCCTGGGTGCTATTAAATCAGAAGTTGCCATCGTAAGTACATCAGTCAATCAAGGGCCACTGTGTCGTCACTATGACGTCACAAGGTAAACTGGCATTGGATTCTTATTTGACTAAACGGATGATTAACTTCAATCCTTCGGAACTTCAAAGCCGTGCAAAACCAAACATACGATCTGATTTGCATTCTCGCAATAGCGTTGAACAAGTCTCTCAGATAGTCCATCAGTAGTCTCCGGAGAGTGCAAGCGAACAGGGAGCCACGAGTTTAAGTCACGGTGTCTTGTCCCGGGTTGTTTCATCGAGGAAAGTTTATAAACCGGTCGCTTAACTACGAGCCACGTTCTCTGCTCTCTGTGTAAAAAGTCTGGCTGACCAAAGCTGTAGTCATGTCTACCTTGAAAGAAATTGAATCCCAAGAAACTGAGCTTAAGAATAAGGTATTTAAGTTATTCTCTTTAACCGAATCAACACACGTACAATTATCTTAATCGAGTTAATTTGCGCTAGCGATTTTAAGAAGAATTTAGATCAATTTCGCCGCATTTTTCCTCAAGACCGGCTTTAATTCCCTGCGTATTTTAACTATTGGAATTCCAAGATATTGAAACTGTTTACGTTTGACATGACTGGGTATAAGACGTCTACATAATACTAAACCTATACAGAATCACTACGAGTTCCATTCCCGGTGTTGATAGCTGTACATGCTGTTAGGCTTGCATTCACGAACCTCATTGTAGAATGGCTTAATTCGACCTCTTACCTTTATAAGCTGTGATCGGGCGTATGTAGGATTAAGGCTTGTGGAATGTTATAAACCATGGAATATCGGATAGAGAAAAAATCGTATAATTAAACATACGTACTTTTCAATGTTCTTGTCTTTTGGATGATAAATTTTTTAAAGGAAAGGTTTGTTGTCAGCAACAGTCGTGACAATTTAGTTCTACTTTGGTAATCTTTAAAGAGGTTGCAAATCAATGAAGGGAAGGACCCCATCATACGTGTTGTTTGACAAGTTGTAGAGTGTGACTGAGCGTTGCTTTCGCGGTCAGTGTTCTCTTGTTCATCGCCGCGTTACAATTTTTGACAGCCAAAAGTCTGCTTCTCAGATAAGTAGCATTTACCCAAGAGAGTAAACAATTTCCAATGCCTTGGCTCGAAGTTAATACTGCTTAATATCTCAAAGCAACATTTGAGCTAATATTATCACAACAACCATTGGAACTGTCGATAACTGTCAATCTCTTCTATCGACCTCGCTTTTATTGTGCTATGTACACGGGACTTAAATATCGGCTTCATGTACTAAGAGATACCTAGCCCTAGGTTGAGATGTATAGAGCTAACTTGGGAAAGTTAAGAGTAGGGTGCAGTATATTATAATACGTCGTAAAAGGCATTCCTTTGAGGACTGCACACCATAGCATTTCCGACCACCCAGCTCAAGGCACTGCAACAAAGCCTCATTTCATCCAAAAATGTTCCTATAATCATTCATGTGAGATAACTTGAAAAACCAATCCACGACATCGTGTAGCAACAACCATAGAATAATTTTGCATTCTTGATGTGTTATAAGCATGGAAATATCATGAAAGTTGTTCAGTATTTTTGCGATAAATATTGAACATCCTTGCTGTCTAAACAACTCAATTGCAACCATCAAACCGTGCGATTTTTTTAAATGTTTGTATATTAATTAACAGGTTCGTTTTCAATAGAATTAACGGCCTTAAAATCACCGCTAAGGTATTCCATTACAGTTCGGGATGAATCTTGGGCTTAACTCCAAGGAATGGGTCATTTTGAAACATATTTATCTATAGTTCTCTGGGATTTGTATTTTATGTTTTTTTCTGTTTTGGTGACCTAAGGGCTTTGTTGTGTGTGAGAATTTCTCTTACTTTAATGAAGTGGTCGCTAGTCTCAATAATCCCCATCTAATGGGCAGTGATAATACGGCTTTGTCTTTATGTACAAAGAAAATCTTGTTTCCTTACGTTAATCGATGATTTTAAGTGAAGCTATCTTTCAATTTTATTATCATGACCGGTCAGCTGTTGACTCATCTAGTGGGGTAAACAAAGAAACCGTCTTGAAGGCAAATACATTCGAAAAACAATACAAAAAAGCACATTTCTCTCTAGGAATCTTATCTACTTCTCTTGTTTATAGTCCTCCACGCATTAAAATGAAGGAAATAGAGAAGTTAAATCTTTGAGAAATTTTTTTGGGGACTGGTCATAAAGAAAAGGCGGATTGGGCTGGTAAAAATGGGGGAGATAGGCCTCAATTATTCAGCCTGTAAATAAGATAGTCAAGAGAAAATGAGCACTAGTCAAGTGTAGTTATCAATTTTTGTGCCAATGTTTAAGGGGTGGGCCGTGATAAATCAGCACTAAAAGAAGAGCCACTTGTATAGCTACCTTCATAAATTTTATTTCCCCCCCCCCCCTGACTTTATCACCAGTCCTTTGACCTTGCTGAACTGTCTAGTCTTAGAGAAACTGAAATACACTCGCGAGGCGTTTTGGAATCCCGATGGCACTTTTTACAAAATATTTTTTTATGAAATTTACTTAGTGTAGGCCTTTAAATTTGGCGGAAATTGTTTCTTGCAAAAATCTCATTAAAAGTGTCGAGTGGAAAAACAGTTGTCGAGGAAGACGGGTGTTCTAGACGGTAAGCAGGCAATGGATTAGTACGTATTGACAGTCTGTGAGTTTGGATATGTTAACTGCCTACTGCACGGTTTAGATTTTTAAAAATATTGAAAGCTATTTGGATATAAATTGATATAACTTTGTGTTCATAAGTGTACTTTTTTTAACCCCCATTTCTTCATCAACGTCTCTTCTTTAAGGAAGGCTTTATTAATTTTAGTTTTCCTGGCTGTTGTAGATTAAAAGCTTTTCATAGATTAATCACTCAATCATAATATTGTAATGCATGTCGTTACATAGTTTTAAGGACCGGATTAACGGGATTTAAACACTGTTTTTCTTTTCCATCAAAGCCATTCCATATTTTTCCTTAGTCAAGGTGAAGAACATAATGCTTTGATAATAATAGAATCGCTTTCTAGAGCTTGTGTCAATAATTGGCTACATTACTGAAGGGTTATCAAAATAATCAGCAAATCTTTGGTTTATATTCAGTTTCAACAAGTCAATTCTCACCCTAAGCCGAAGGTGGGCATGATTCCCATTTAATAATATCAACGTTAAATCTATATAAAAAAAAGGGGACAAAATTAATATTAAATTTAGATCATAAACAAAAAAATAAGTTCGATTTACATCTAGACAAGCAGCAGTCCAAGGAAGCATTTGCGGCACCATCTTTCTTATGTAATGCATCATGGGATATCTTTGTCGTAACAGCTAGCGTTCATGATTTTCGGATACCTTGGGGGGTAACAAGTCCCAAAATGCATTGCGCATCACGTGATATTATGCTACTAATGTCTGATTCTAGCAGAGCCAGTTTTCTTTAGGAATAACGAGGAGTGTAGAGAAGGCTCAACTAACAGAAATGGGTTCTAACTGGCTAATGAAGAAGAGTTTTTATTTTTTAAATCACGCGCATGCGCAAACGTATAATGTAGGAATGCGCAAAAATTCTCTCTGTTTCGCTTGCGCTTGTGATATTATTTCAATTATTTAGTATAACTTTTGTAGGAAGTAAGCTCCCAGAGGTTTGTCGTTAGCTTGCGCTTCGGCGCGAGGGGTTTGGGGAATTGAAAGGGAACTTGGAAACCCCTCGCGTCGCGACTACGCAGATTAGTTTGTCGTGTGTTACTTCTGTGCAAAAACGGTTCTAAACCGTACGAAATAAAATTAGGTTTTGGCTTGCGCGCACTGTTATATATTTATAAAAACACTTTTCACTTGCCCACAAGGCCGCTACATGTGTCAAATGTGACGCATTCAGCGATAAGTTTTGCAAGACTTTTAACTGAGGAAAGGGAATATCTAGGTTACAACCTAAGTAATATGTTGACAGCTTTTGTGGTCTTTTACCGACACTGCTGAAATCGAGTTACTCGTTGGCCATGCCTCAATACTTTGGGTTATCGCGTTGAGATTGTACGTGTGAATCCAAGCTTGTGCTCAGTCTTTGAAATCCAACAGAATTTAATAAGGATTCACGTTTTTTTTACCAAAAGTACACCAAGAAGGCCGGTTGTCAACTGTACGTGGTTCATTTGTCTTGCTTTTTAACTTGTTTTTGGAAATTTTAGAGTGATTATAGAATTAAATATGTTTAAGTATAATTAAATAGTTTACAGTTTTATACGCATTTGTTTTAGATCAGGCGTTACGGTGAAAACAATCATTGATCACGTATTTATTATTTATTTAAAAAATAATTTTGCAGAATAAGAGACAATATCTAGAGGGAAGTTTTAAAAATGAGACCTGATGAAAATTTTATCTTCATGGCACAATTCAATGAAATCGTACTGCAGGGAATTTTGTAGCGTTGCCAACTTATTAAAAGCCCTTCGTTTTCGATATCTTTTTTCCTCGTAAAAATGCTTACACGTGCTAAGACATTTCCTTGTACGAACGCCAAAAAACTCGAACAAGGACAAACAGATTTCAATACCAAAGTTAATGCGCGTTTGTATTGGGTGTCCGGTTCGTGGAAGTAGTCTTATACCCTTGTGGAATTTGTAAGCGGATAGCAGCTTTTCGTTCAAACACAGCTACAGAGCGTGATCCTACAAAGGACCTTGACATCTCGTAAGTCAGAGCCCTTCCATAAACCTGCCATATTTAAAACATCTTTGATATTTTACTCCTAAAATATTTTTCTTCACTACAGAGAGGGCAAAATGATTCTTGAAAAGGAATTAGTTGTGTCATTAATAGCTAGAGGTTATAATATCGAGGATACGCGCAACACTGAAACGTCTCGACCCTCTCGACTCTCGCGTAAAGTTTTAGGAGTAAAGAACAATTCTATTATCTCGCAAAGTAAATAAAAACTCAGATTAACCATTAAAGTCTGCCTAAGACGGTAAAGTACGTAAGTGACCTTTTGGCTGGTATGACTCTGTACGGAATTCCGCTAGTAGAGCGATTTTTTTGTGCGACCAGAGTCAACAGGATCGACATACGCACTGATTCCTATATGATGGGTCTGTGCTAGAAATGGCGTATTCGCAAAGTTGGATTGTTTTTTAAATCTGTACTAGCCTGTTTTTTAGATATGGGATATAAACGTAGATATAAATCTGGTGCGTGCTTAACGTCATGATCTCACTTTTAGGCAACGCAATGACACTAAATTGGCTTCCAAATTGTGATGACGTTAGTTTTCGTGCTTTTGATTGGTTTAGAACAAGCCGTCAAATGCGCTATACTTGTCCTTCCCTTGTTCAATGAAATATCAAACCTGAGAACCAAAGTCAGACACCCAAGATAAAAGCCTGTGATCAGTATTTTTCTATTTGGGATACCTGTGGCAGGCCGGTGTGATGCTGTAAGATAGCTGTGATTGGATGATGTACATTTTTGCTCATTTGATTGGTTCGTAAGGGAAGCCGTTCTATTGTAACAGCAGCGGACGTTTTTATAGTAGGAAATCTATTTTAGTTGAAGTCATTCGAAAGTTAAATCTATTGGTATGTTCAAGACATGACACATTGACAGGCGGTATGATACACGCTGAGTGCTCTATGGAATAAATTACTGTCTCTTATAAAAATTTACTTCAAGAGCTTTAAAAATTTAACCACCTCCAATTCACCGCAGCATGCGGTGGTCATCATATGTCAGTAGTAACACAGTTACATGTGTGTATGCTATTCTTGTAATGTCACTAGACTTGGCTTTGATTTACTAGTGATCTTTAGTTCCTTATTCATCACGGTTGCGCCAAGCAGTTATCAAGCTATAACATCAGTGCCAAAAGTTATTTTTTTACCCATGCTAGACCAGAATGCACTTTGGTGTCTATACGCCCAATTTGTATATCGTAATTATTTAGGGGGTATAGTATTGTTGACGTTTTAAACGGAGTTTAGAAATTTATCTGAGTTTATTTTTTCTTTTCAAGTTGGATCAAACGAAGAAAATAGACGAAAGACGAAAACTTCGAGCTGAATTAAGAGCACTAAGATCCCAGAAAGAAAAGCTTTCCAGCGAAGATGGGTTTCAAAAACCCCCGAGCACCGTGTCATCTTCCCCGGTGGTGCTGACTATGAACAGACGCTCTGACCAGTTTGAGGAAAAAACTTCATCTTACGTGAAACCTGTGAGCGTGCCCAAGGAGAGCAACGAGGTGAAAGTTACAAGAAGTACGTACAAGTTTGTTATGAACAGTACTAAACCCGATACTGAAACGAGTAGCAGAAAATATCAAATTAACCAGAGTAACGGGTCAGCAATTGAAGAGAAAAGGCCTCGAAAGGACCAGGATTATAATAATAATAATCAAGAAAACATGGATAGAGGAGGTGTAGCTGTGGCTCCGCAGCGAATGAGCCGTCGTAAGTCGTTAGTTGAGCTTTTCAAGATCGATGAAGATGCCAAGGGTGGAAGAAAGGCGCGAATGGCTCAACCGGATATTCCTGAAAGCGCACGACTTCCGGTCAGCGGTCCACCGTCGTCGCGCAGGGACGTTGTAAAGCAGGACGAGCAAACCAAAAAAGATCTCATTCAGAATCTTGGGCGCTTGCGCAGTAGAAGGAGATCTGTGCGTGAGATTCAGAACCGCGATGAGCTGGAAGGACTTATGTACGTGAAACAGGGCGATTCAGTTAAACTTGTAAGCACTTCAGAAGGCGATGAACAAGTCAAAGAACAGAGGCGCATGCGTAGAACGTCCAGGAAAGAAATGCAGGATAAGTTTAAAGTAGAGGGCAACACAATCAGCTATCAAAATAAAAACGACGAAGTGTTGTCACCTTTGAAGGAAGAAAGCCCATCTCCTTCTTCCGCAAGCCAGCGATTCAGATATGGCACCAATGAAGTGAGCAAACCTGAACCTACCAATAGATTTGGTAGGAATGAACCAGCACCACCAAGACCAGCACCACAGCCTGGACGAATCGGTGGACGACCAGGACAACCAAAATCGTTCCTTGCTGGAAAAGAAGAGGTAAGTGTCAATTTTGTGCCAACTGCAAAATTTTTCCATTCTAAAGTAACATTTAGGTTTTTCGCTCGAGAAAGTGTGGCGGGAATAAATTCAGGTCACGTGATTATTCCCTATTGGACGGAAGAGGTTGACTGGATCGATGCCAATGGCGCCCGCAGACTGCTAGCAGTCCCTCTATGCTCTTTGTCCCTTGGTCACTGTCCGTATGTTTGATATCTCTCATGTTTTGATTAAGTTTGGCCGAGGGAGTTTAGTACCGAGCCTCAGTAACCCCAGGGGAGGGGAGTGGGGAAAGGAACCCTCCCAATCCTCGCTCGGTTAGCAACACAGTCACCAAGAAAAATACTGAAACTGTTCAGTCTACCAGTCGCACTACATGGGTTACATGCATATGTATTTTTCAATAGCCGCTGTATTCTAATGAGGCATTGAAAAGGTATAGCACTGACTTGTTTATCTTGTTTAGGCGCCTGCACCAACGAAATTAACTGGCTCAGTAGCCGACAGAATGAAGTATTTTAGAGAACAGGCTGAATTAGAAAAGAAAAAGGCGTCAAAACAAATGCCTGTGAAGAAGGTACCGCCTCCATCACCGTCGCCGCCAACACCGAGCCCAACTACCAACCAAACCAAAGAAAGAGCATCGATAAAGAAAGCTCCTGATCCAAACAAAA
Organism: Stichodactyla helianthus; assembly: GCA_015163945.2. Taxonomy (NCBI): domain Eukaryota; kingdom Metazoa; phylum Cnidaria; class Anthozoa; order Actiniaria; family Stichodactylidae; genus Stichodactyla; species Stichodactyla helianthus. The sequence continues at coordinate 1,172 of WUAP02123250.1, read as the reverse complement.
CGTGAGTTAAACTAGTTTTAAGCTATAAATTATTTTCTTTCAGCGCTGGCAATGCAATTTTAGATTTTGTCATGCAATTTTCTTTGCAACTTGTCACGCAACTTCATTCCGTAAGTGCAAAAAATATCTCTCTGAGTTTTGCTTTTCGCAGGGGTTGCGGCAACAAAATTGCGAGGCACTTTTAGTATGTTACACTAGGCAATGTCTCGTGTAACTTAAGCAACAAAATTGCAAGACAAGAAGTAGTAAATAATGCAGAAAAAACTCAAACATTCGAACCTTTTGGAACAACATTTTCCATAGCAGACACTATTGCCGCGGTTTTTGCATGCGAAGCATGATATACGTTGCAAATTTCTCAGAAATTAATGGAGCAAAAGATTTTATCTAGCTCGGTAGTGACCAGGATTTCAGCATCATTGGCTCCTATTAACCATTAGCGATGGTTGTTGTAACTTCGATTCTATTCGCGCGCCGGAGTGTTACGAAGATGTAATTCTTGTGGTAATTTTGTACATATAAATCTGTAGACCAAGAGATCTGAAGAAGAAGCCGCCATTGAAACGTCAGATGTCAGTTTCATCTCTCATTTTAACTTGGTGTAAAGACGTCACTGCAGGATACCAGGTAAGGATGTTCACTTAGACCGCTTGTACTGGAAGAATCAGTGAGCGCAATAGAAGAAAACTACTAGGACAGCTTTTTCAATCAGAAAATTACTTGTCTGAAACACTGATCCACTGCGATCGTTCACCAACTGCTTAGGGTAGGATGGTGAACCCCGCTGCAAAGATTCTTCCAAGACGCAGAAACGTCAGAGTGGATTTCGTATGACTCGGTGGAAAACGCCGCACTAAATATCTAGCCATACTTTAGCTGTACTTTCATACTTTACAGTAGCCGTTACTGTGTAGTGTGATTGCTATTGATAACTGACACGAAAACAATATATAGCCACTTCAGTGTTGTGCCGTGTGCGTTCTGTAAGTCAGTACCCTACGTTTTCCCACTCATACGATAACCATTCTTATTGGAAGTCATTTCAGTGTTACTGCATACCGTACCATGTACGTGCTGTAAGTCAGTACCGTACTATTTCCCACTCATGCGATAACCATTCTTATGGGAAGCCATTTCAGTGTTACTGCATACCGTACCGTGTACGTGCTGTA